>PUFA01000178.1:3147500-3340035 GCA_003508835.1 Eonycteris spelaea | reverse complement strand
AGAAAGTTGTCCAGGGTGGCTGTCTGTGGCCAAGTCTACAGAGAAATGCCCTCCCCGCGAGCTAGGCTGGAAGTGCTCTAACTGCCGCAGCCCAGAGCTTCTCCACTCCTTCCAGCCCAGAGCTCACTTCTCCCCAGCCCAGGTAGCTGTTGTCTTGGATTCATCAGGGGCAGGGGGCCGGGTAACTTCCACCAAGACGGAGCTCGCTTCCCTGAGTTGTTCCGAACTGTTCTCCCTCTGTGGAAACTCAGCTCCTCAGACCTACTTCATATTCTCGTGCATCTCACGGCACCCCTTCAACCCTGCGTTTTACCTTTGAGATGACAGTTTGCTCATGTGCCACGTCACTGCTTCATGGCCAGGGAACTGAGGTGGAGTGCGGTTGGACGTCCCTGTGGAACGTCTCTGAGGGCCGGTTCCTTTTTAAAAGGAGCAGGAGAGTAGCACAGAAGCAGGAAGATGATCTTCCGTCTTATTGTTAAACGTCCTAGGACACCTGTCCCGGTTAATTAATTACGTGCGCATGATGTGTTCCTGGTTCTCCTGGACCAGGGCCTGCGTGTGTTCCTCTGAACAGGCATAGGTTCCAGACCACGTCGTCCCACTGACACCTGCCTCACACTGCGTCTCACTTCTGTACCGTGTCTTCACTTGCTGTTGTTGGGAGCTGTAAGGGGAAGGAGCACAGAGAGTCTGTAGCCCCACGACCAATCTAACAGTAGCTATGGGACTCGGTGGAAACCTCCACTGACAGCCCCACCGCTCTGCATTCCCTGGCCCTTTGCTAATCCTCTGCAGCCATCGCTGGCTCTGAAAGGCCGTATCTAAGGGACACAATGCCGACTTGACAGATCTCTCTCCTGGGCACAGAGCTCCTGAGTGGTGGCAGTGACTCTTGAGCACTGGGACTGAGTGGCATATTAAGTGCTTGCTGTGGTGGTCTAGAGATGCACATGCACACTGGGCTGCTTTGTTAGGGGGTTATATCAGGGTTCGTGGTGCTGTCTCGTGGAGAGAGATTACTCAAGAGTTTTTGTTTCGTTGTGTTAGGCCAGGAAAGAAAGAGAGTGACGTATGTTGGAGCATCAGGAAAAGGAAGGCTGAGGAGGAGATGGGGTTCTAATAGTTGAGACACTGCCTGTTCACAAAGGCCGTTTGGTGCCTGGACCTTACCTTGGAGATTGTCCCTACCTGCTAGTGCATCTGCCCGGGGACGTTTTCCACAGGGCAGGTGTCCGGCCTGTTCCACGTCTTAGGAGACAGACTCTGAGGCCGGCGGGGTCAGGTGTAAGGGAATCCTCAGGGAGGCTCTCTCGCAGTCGGCTCTGGCTGGGGCGTTTCTTCTCGGCAGGCAGTGGTCAGGGAGCCTTGGTGAACGGCGAGCAAGCGCTCCAGCGCAATAATTCTCAGCCTGAGGTGGAGCATGAAACCACCTGAGGACATTTGCAACTTGCAGTTCCCCGTCCAAATGGTCCTTACGTGTTGAGGCTACTCACCACTCTGATTCCCCAGGGGTTCAAGGGGGCCCACAGCTCCTCGGTCCTGTTTGCTGATCCTCCTACTCCATCCACCCTTTTCCTTTGTCTCAACAGCATGTGCAGTACTCGGACCGTCTGTGACCGTGAACCCCGGTGCTTCCATGTCTCCTTTCATGGCACTGCCCTTTGCCCCATCCATGCCTGGCCCTGCATACCGGCCACCCTGGAGCAGCACCTGCCGCCCCTCGTGACCCCGTCATTTCCTCCCGGCCACCCCCTGGTGTTGCCGGCTTTCCCCGGGACGCCTTTGGTGGCGAGAGATGCCGGTCATGGCTCCAGTGGGCCTGGGGCTTGCAACATCGTTGTCCAGGTCAAGTCAGAAGTGGGGCGAGCAGAGCCCGCCCAGACTCAGACCTTGGTCCTTACTCAGGCCCCACTCAACTGGAGTGCTCCAGGAACCCTCCATGGGGCGCTGCGTGTCCTGCACCCCTATTCTTGGCAGCCTCCGCGGTGGAGCCCATTATGCCCACCCCGGCCGTTGGGGCACCCAGGCTGTGGAGGGAGGCTGGCCCCTCGGCCTTCCTCCTGGAGCTCCCCCACCAGCTGCCCAGCCGGCCCCCGGCGTCCCCCCAGTGAACGCCAGGCCATGGCCAAGTGGGGCTTCCAGGGAGGGTGGCATGGCCACCTCCCAGTCCAAGGCCTCGCCGGATGACTCCTGCAACCCCAAGAGCGTTTACGAGAACTTCCGACGTTGGCAGCGCTTCAAGGTCCTGGCCCGGCAGCACCTTCCCAGAGTCCCGATGCGGAAGCTCTTTCCTGCTTTCTCATGTGAGTGCACTCCACAGCGGCACGGGAGCTCGTCTGGAGCTTTCACGTGGAGGGGGACGCGGGATGGGCGTGCGGGTTGCCTCATCCCGGGAGACTGGAAGCAAGGTCTGAGGGTGGTGTCCGCGCTCTGAGAAGGCACCTTCTCGGTAGCATGCGTCACACGCCCCGTTCATGACATCCCCTCGGGTGCCTTATCTCAACTGACGCCTTTCCCCCAGCCATGCCTGGCCCCTGCTAGGGTTGTGACCCTGGGAGACATGTCCTTCGGCACCCTCAGGTCCTCGTGAAAAGGGGAGGGCAATTCTACTTCATTTAGAGGACTGCAGAGAAGACGCGTTGGGTTAAGCCGTGAAGCGGCAGCAGATTGCCTGGCACGTGCCACACCTCACTAATGAGAGTGATTATTGCTATGAAAGGGCAATCTGGAAGAGGAAAAGCGCTCCCAGAGCCAAAGCGTCCCATCTCTAGGGTGCGAGTGGACGGTCAGCCTCAAGTCCAGGTTGAGGCTGGTGTGCATGTGAGGCAGTCACAGCAGTAGCTGGGAATGCTTGTCTCTGCACACCCAGCCTCCTCCTCCCTCACCTGCCTGTGCTCAGTGAAGCTATGGGGGCACGTGTGTGTTCCACAGAGCTGGGTGGGTCCGGCGGGTGGAGGCCGGGCTGTAGGCCCTGACTGACCCTGCGGGTTTACAGCCCAGTGCTCCGGTCCCTGTCCCGCCTGAAGCCCACCATGACGTTGGAGGAGGGAGTGTGGCGGGCCGTGCAGGAATGGCAGCGCAGAAGCAACTTTGACCGGATGATCTTTTACGAGATGGCAGAAAAGTGAGTCAGGGTCCTGGGTCTCGAGGGCTGCCTGCCAGGGGTGGGCTGGACCTCAGGCAGGGTCCGGCTGTGGCGGTGCTCATCAGAGAGGCTGTTGGGAAGAGTGTTGGCCAGCACTGGATCCCCACAGCCCAGAGGCCCTTCTCCCCACCGGAAGCCTCCCTCCCCTTCAGAGCGTGGGTTCTTCTGACCTACCTCTCTTGTGACCTCTGCCCTGCCCTGATCTTGACCCACCCTGGCCTCGACGTTAAGGGACAGGACAGGGTCGGGGGATGTGCCCAGCCAGTGGGGTCAGACTCCAGCCAGCCTCCTGCCTCCTCAGTGGTCCGGGCCTCCACAGCCCCAAGGCAACTGCTCTCTGATCCTCCCATCACCTGCTGCCTTTTCTGGGCTCTGGGCCGGCCTCCTCAGCACACCCTTGTGCCCTCCTCACCCTTTCCCCGCCCACCCCCCACCAGATTCATGGAGTTTGAGGCAGAGGAGGAGATGCAGATTCAACAGTGGCAGTGGACGCAGGGGGTGCAAGGCCTGGCTCCTCCAGCCCCAGCGAAGCCTGATCCTTGGGTGCCCCAGCACCGGTGGTGGGCCCGCAGCCAGGTACGGCACCGTGTTCCCTCAGGAGCCCATGGCAAAGGCTACGGGGGCTCGGGCGGGCCACTGTCCCCACGCGGATCTTTCCCTTTCAAGGGGGCGCTGTCTTTCAACCAGAACAGCCAAGGGAGCCGAGGTCTCAGCTGCCCTTTGTCACCATAGGGTTTGCACCTGGTTAAGTTTCATAATCTCCCACCTCCCCGTCAATGGACCCCACGGAAAGTCTGCTGAGGAGCGGGCTGGATGGGGGCCCTTTGGAGAATGGTTGGCTCCACGCTTCCTCCCATGTGATTCCCTTAGATGCTCCCCTCCGACCTCCCCCTCCCACGGTCGCAGGCTTCTCGTGGTCCTGAGCCGGCCACGCCGATGCCAATGTCCCACAAACACTGCTCTCGGCATCACACACTCGGGAGGTGGAAGCCAGAGCCCCTCACGCTCCCTCCTCCTCTCACCCAGCCTCAGCGTGCACTGCCAGGAAGGCCGTCCCCGGGCCCAGCCTGCCCGTCCGAAGCCACACAGACGCCAGAGGCCTCGGGAGACCAAGGCACCAAAGGAGATCCCGCCTGAGGCTGTGAGAGAGTACATGGACATCATGGACGGGCTGGTGGGCCGGCCCACTCAGCCTCGGGGGAAGAGGACAGAAAGGCGCCCCAGCAGGAAGAGGACGGGGACTACCTGGACCAGGGCCTCCTGAGCTACATTGACGAGCTGTGTTCCCAGGAAGACTTCGTCACCAAGGTGGGCTGGCTCGGAGCTCCAGGGTCTGGAAGGTTCCAGGGAGTGGCACTCTAGCACCCAGACCTGGGTTCTGCCCAGGCCAATGGGATCAAGTTCTGTTCTTTGTTCCTGAGTTGGGTGATGAGTGTGAGTGTGTGAGTGTGTGTACGTATATGTGTTCCTGTGTGTGTGTGTGTGCGCGCGCGTGTGTACTGATGACCGTGACAGTCTAAAACACTCACCTCTTGCACGAGGATGTGGCGGGTCTTTGCTTTGCCACTTTTCCCCCGGTCCTGCTGACTCACAGGTTACACCCTACCCAGGATGCTCACAGTTTCTTCTTCCGTCTCAGGTGGAGGCAGTCATTCACCCCCGATTCCTGGAACAATTGCTTTCCCCAGAAACACAGCTGGATCCCTTAGCCCTAGCTGAGGAGTTGGAGCAGGAGGAAGCACTCACTCCTGGCCAGGTGAGCCAAGGGAGGGAGGTAACCCCATAGCCTGGGAGGGGGTGCGTGGGGCACCCAGGCGAGCCAGGGTGGGATGGGGAGCCAGGTAGAACAGGAGAAGGAGGGACTCCAGGTAGATCGGGGTGGGGAACCTCAGGAGAACCAAGGGGGAGGGGCCCTAGGAGGGGCTGGTCAGGTGAGCCATGAGAGGGAGCCCCAGGCAAACCTGGGCGCGGAGGGCCCCAGGCAGGGGTGCACATGCCTCTGTCCACCCCGCCCATGCCTGTAGGGCCAGCTCCGGGGTGGGTGCAGTGCAGGATGACAGGAAGGACAGGACCGTAGAAGGAGAGGATGATAGGAAGGAAGGGATGGGAGCCCAGCAGGGGAGGGGAGGAGCAGGAAGCCGTGACTACAACACAGGACGATGGCAGGAGAGCCACAGGCTCGTCTTTGGATTCGAGTCGCGAGTCACAGGGCATCACCCACCCTCCTCCCTCCAATGCCATTCATCGCTCCCCGCCCCCCGCCACCACAACGTGTGCAGAGCAGTCACTGTCCCCCTCCTCCCTCCCAGCTGGTAGAGAAACGATTCCTGGCCTTGAGAGAAGAGTGTGCAGGCACCCCCGAGCCATGGTGCACCACGACTGGACTCACAATCATCTGAGTCTGAGGCCGGCCAAGTTGCTCAGAGTCGTGACCACGGCCCCAAGCAGGGGGTCAGCGACAAAGCCAGCCCTCCAGAGATTGACTTCAAGGACCCTCAAAGGCCCGTCCAGCGGAGGCCCACCTGTCCAGGCCCAAAGCCTTTCTGTCTCTTCAGGACATGGGGTCCCCACCACTCCGGGCTCCACAGCCCCGCTCTGCTCCCCATGGTCACAGCTGCACGTCCTCTAGCCTGAGACCCAGGACGCCTCCATTCCCAGGGAGACCGCTCCTTTCAGGAAGACTCACGGGCCAGCAGATTGGTCCAGTGAAGGAGGAGGAGCTGCCCAGCCTGTCCTTCCTCTTGGACTCTCAGAAGAGCCTGCTGCCCTGGGGGTTTCCCTGAGTCCTGTCTCTGCCTCTGGCCTTGTGTTCCCTGGAGGTCGGGGGTCCTGGGAGCTCCCAGGCTCTGTCCCCTCAGAGAATAGGCCTCAGCCGAGCTGCCCCTCCAGTTGCCAAGTCTAGGAAGCGCGCTCTGGTGGAGGCCCGGCCCCTGCTGGGAAGAGTCCCCTCTCCGGGGCCGACCTTGGGGTCTCTGGGAGGCCAGCTTTGGCTCTGGGCTGGTTCACTCCTCACAGCCTCAAAAAGAGAAAGTGTGGCCCGTTGCTCTCAGGGAGGAGGAGAAAGCGGCACTGCAGCCCGTAGGCCCATTGGGGTGTCCTCCTGGTGCCCCCAGGGGGCCATACTAGGTGTGACCTGGCTGTCCCCCGCGGGAGCCAGGGCTCCTCCTCATCCTAGGGTTGGTCCTGGCGGTACTACTGACGTGGGGGGCAAGAAGGGAGGGCAGGTCGGTCAGGGTAAGGTTGGGTCTGTTAGGGGCTTGGGGGCGGGTGATGGGGGTTGGAGGGGCTAGGGAGGATAGGGGGTAGGAACAGCACTTTGGGGCATTGTGTGTAAATTACAAATAAAGATGATTTTGCTAGAAAATGCTCTGAGGGCCTCTGTCTCGTGTTTGGGTCTGCACTGCTCTGTGGAGAGGGGCTCGGAGAGGAAGGAAGGATGTGGTCACGGACACTATGGATACGCGGGTCACCTTCTACCTCCTCCATCCAGACCGACGGGGACTCCTCCAGACTGGTCCCGGGCGCACGCGGCTCTCTTGTCCACAGGGACCATTCCCGTCACCGAAGCTCCCAAGGCCAGGCTGGGCGCGGTGCCTCCTGGGTCCTCTCCCATCTTCATCTGCACCCTGAACCCTCTAGGGGTCAGAAGCTGCTTTGGAGACTTTCAGCCCTCTGGACCATTAACCAGTTTTCTAGAATGGACTGGAGTCGGCCCTCGTCTTCAGGGAGCTTCTCTCTGCCTCCCAGAAGCGGTCAGACAACAGGGCTGTGCAATACTCAGTTCTTCCAGGGTTCCTGTGTGGGTGGCATGACCGGAGAGGAAAAAGGCTTGGCCTCAGGGACACGCTCTCTGTCTCTGTGCATCCTCGCAGGGGAAGCATCCTCCAGTCTCAGATGACTGAATATGGAGGGTGGTGGAGGCGGTGGTGGAGGGTGGAACAAGGGGGAACGGGCTGAGCACAGAGGGATGGGCACCTCTTAAAAGCCTGAAGGCAGGAAGTCATGGTGGGAGGCTACCAAGTCCCTTGCCACATATCTGTGTGATGGCTGTGCCCAACTGAGGGAGGAGGACCATCTGCTGCGGCCTGAGGGACCGGGCTCGGGGTCCACGGGTCTCAGGAAACCACACAACTCCTGTCCCTCCCCCCAACCTTGGCTGGGCTCTTGTGTGACTAGATGCCGACACAGATTAGTATTCACGTGTAAGACGGTTCCTACGAAACGAAGTGAGAGCAAGCTTCACAAGTGCAGCTCAACCAGCAGGATCCGCGGGAGGGGACCGAGGTGTGTGCACCCCCAGGCTGCGTGGAGGGGAGGCCTCGTTTGCCCTGTGGTGGCACTGGTACAGACCGCACGCTCGGAGCAGGGGACCCGAACCCTGGCTGTCAGAGTGAGACGACCAGGTGGTGAGGGGCAGGAGCTGCATCTAGGAGTAGACCCAGGCAATCAGTGCTTCTAAGAATTATTTAGAAAAGACAGTAGATTATGCATGGCAAATTGGAAAGAGTACAAAAAGGTAAATCATGAAGAGGAAATTGAAATATTTATGAACCAAAAAAAAAAATGGTGTATCTTATTTGTTATCCAGAAAATGAAGTCAAACATGTCATTTTCAACCACCAAATTGTAAACATTTCTAGAGATTGGTCAATCAGCGTTTCTCCATGGAGTGAGGGAAGCGTTTTAAATTTCAAAGACGTGTTTCCTATTGTCTGTTCCAGGAGGTAATGTCCTGGATTTCTCGTACCAGAGGTTAGATGCTATTGCTTCATGTTCATTTTCTTACACGTTTGTCTTCATCACTGGACTGTAAACTCCAGACTACCCGGAAATTGTTTCATTCACACGCCGAGTGTAGGGATATAAGAGTAATGGAAATAGCACTGCACGTATACACTAAAAATATCAATTTAATAACTACTACTGCATTGATAAGAGCAGAAACCAAAGAACCACAGCCTTACTTATTGGTTAAGAACTTGAACTTCAATAAATTTTTAAAATTTGGTAAAATAATGCTACTGTGAGGAAGAATTTATATTTCAGTATAGAGACTAGAAGAAGAATTCATAAATTTTGTAAAAGCAACTACAGTATTGAGGGTGAAGATGAGGTGAAGGCAATGAAGACCATAGAAGTGACTTCAGGTTGAGATATCCATTGAATATTGAGCTAGATTTTCCAATAGACACTTAGAAGTACCGGTTTGGAATTTGAGAAGTGTCTGGGTTGGAGCTAAAGGTTAGAGTACTTTAGGGCTGGAGGCGACAGTCAATGCCATGAAGAAAGCGTGTAGAACATACTTAATTACATACCAAAAATAAGAAAAGAGCCAGAAAAGAAAAGGAGCCAGTATGAGACCCCAAATGGTATGTGGTAAATTTAAACCATAGAACACTAAATATTAGATTTCTTATTAACATTTTAAAAAGGTTTCTTGAGATATAATTTATGTAGCCTCATAAATTCCCTGATTTTTAGACTTGTGCAGCACTCATCAAATTTCATTACTCCCTGCTCCTACCCCCACTCTAGACAATGACTGATCTGCTTTACTTTCTCTAAATTTCTGTTTTCTGGGAATTCCTATAAATGGAATCACACAATAGGAAATCTTTCAAGTCTGGCTTCTTTCACTTAGCATAATGTTTTTGAAGTTCATCCACACTGTGGCACATACCAACATTTAGTTCCTTTTCATCCCACTGTATGGTTGTACCACACATTGATGGACATTTGGATGGTTTACAGTTTGGGGCTATTATGAACAATCCTACTGTGATAGTCCTGTGCAGGTCTTTGTGTGGTATGTGTTTTCACTTCTCTTGGGTAGATTCCCAGGAATGAAACCACTGGCAAGCTTATCTGTGATGTTTTATAAACGCCAAACTGCTTTCCAAAGGGTCTGTATCATTTTGCATTCCAGCCTAGTGTATGATGTTTTCACTTTTTCCACAGGATTACCAACACTTGGAATTGCCTTTTTTATTATAGGTGTTTTATGGCGTGTGAAGTGTTATCTCGTTGTAGTTTTCATTTGCATTTTGGTAATGACGAAGGAGTTGACTATGTGTTGATTTGCTTAATAGCCACTCATATATCTTCTTTAGTGAAATGTCTGTTTGATTTTTTTTTTTTTTGGTCTAATAAGTTACAGGTCTTGACTGATTCCTGTATTGTATTCTGGATATAACTTCTTTACCAGATGTGCAATTTGCAAGTATTTTTTCCAAATCTGTGGCTTGTCTTCTCATTTTTTTAACAGTGGGTGTTGAAGAGCAAAACTTTCTAACTTCGATGATGTCCATTGATCCATTTGTCCTGGTATAAATTACCCTTTTGATGTCATGTCTAAAGTGTCATAAGATTTTCTCCTGTATTTTCTTTGAGAAATTTTAAGGATTGGTTTTATATTTAGGTCTGTGATCAATTTTGAGTTCTTTTTTTGTGTGATGTGATGTAAGTCTTTTGTTTGTTTGTTTCTTTGTTTGTTTTTGTTTTGCCAGTGGGTATCCATTTGACCCTGCACCATTTCTTGGTTAAAAAAAAAAGATCGACTTCCATCATTCTCCTCTCTCATCCCATTGAATTTTTATGGGAAATTTGTTAAAATCAGTTGATAGTAAAAAGTAAGGTTTTATTTCTGAACTCCCAATTCTGTGCCATTGATGTACATACAATACAGCCTACCTTTGTGCCAGAATCCCACTCTCTAGATTAAGATATACTATGGTAAATTTCGAAATCAGGTAATGAAAGCCATTGGATTTATTATTTTTTTTTTCTGGGCTATTTATGTGTTTGCATTTCTGAATACATTTTACGATCTGCTTGTCGGTTTCTGCCAAAAAAAATGTGTGCGAGGTTGTGATCGGGACTGCGTTGAACGTAGAAATCGATTTGAGGAGAATTTCATTTAAACAACTTTCCTTGACATTTCTCTTTAACCACAAATTGCTGAGAATGCATCTTAACTTTCACACGTCTGGAGGCTTTCTTCTTCTCATTCTCATTTTTCTATACTGAATGTAAAGCTTGTACTTTGGACACAGTACAGGAAAATGCATTTACGTTTGTTTAGTTACTTCATATAGTTTCTTCAGATATCATGGAGTGAACTTTTCGACTATTATTTTCACAGGGTCATTCTCAGTCTTGCGCACTTGTAGAATGACCATAAGAGGATGCCCTGACAACATGAACCCTTCCTAGGTGTGTTTATCAGGGGAAGTTCACAGAGACAGGGACAGTGGGAAATTTGAGAGTCCCAACTGTGACTAGCTTTCTGGGCCAGCGACAGGGATCCGGTGGGGACCCAGGGCCCAGGAGAGGGGCACGAACCTCGGGCTCTGCTGCACTATCAGAGGAGCCCAGGTCCTGTGTGGGCAGGCGCTGGAAAGAGCAGGGCGACTCACAGGCCCTACTCCATCAGACAAGCACCCAGGGTAAGGGGATCACCAGCCTCTCCCCTGCTGGTCAGGGCTGATTCTGAGCTTGGGGTGTGGCAGGTACTGCTCCGGGAGCCAAAGTCCCGTGGCGGGGAAGTGCTCACTGGCTTTGGCAGCCTCAAGCCCTGGCTGTGGGCAGTGTCCACGAAGCCTGGAGGGAGTCTGGCCTGCAGGAAAGCGGTTTTGGACAAGTTAACCCCGCCCTCTCGCCACATCAAGAATCAAACTTTTCCTCACTCCCCCTTGATCTCCCCACTCAGAAAAGGAGCACCGTTTTACACAGAGTTGCCAATCTTTTAGTTTTTAAACACCGTGAGCATCATTGTATAAAAGAAAGGACATCTTAACCCCAATTAATTAAGGAGCACATATTGCTGAAGCAGCAAGTTTTCCCTAAAACAGGCTGTTTAGTGACATCCTCGGATGATCCTCTATTTCTCCATGGTGCTGCTGAGGTAGTGAAAAGTCGATGCTCGCGACTCCGCAGACAGTTGATGTGCTCTCAGTAGCTTCTATGAATCAGGAAGCCGTCACCCTCGGTGTGTGTGCAGACAGTGGAGATGAGGAGGCAGCGGGTGATGGCTCTGTGCTGTCAGTGAGGGTGTCCTCTGCCCTGGCAGCTTCAGTTCCTTGTAACCCTGCTACGCAAGGGATGGTGGCAGTGCCCAGGACAGTAACCAGCTTCCTGAGACATTACCAGCAGAATTGCTCCTGTCTCGCAAAAGAGTCCCCTGTGAGTCAGAGGGCCCGAATATTCCCGGGGACACATCTCTCCCCAAACACCGGTTAACAAATCCCTTCAAAGAAAGCCACTTAGGTGCACGTTTATCCAAGTGTTTGTTAAATTACACAGTCTGTGATTGAAACAAGACCTTGGAGAACATGACGTTTTGTGGGGAGAACCCAGCCCAAAAGGCCCAGAGTCTCAGTGTCTGTCACTCCAGCCAGTGTTGAGGGCAGTGGAGACGGGCGGTCATCACCTTCACCACAATGGCCTTTCCCTGGCTTCACTAGCCAAGCTTTGCCTCGGCGAACATTACCTACAAAGGTACCCAGCACCTGCCTGGGTCTCAGAGGAGCCGCGGTGATGCCTCCCCACCCCCAGAAATTCCTCAACTTACAGCCCATGTTCTTTGATGTTAGCCAGTCTCCTTAAAGTCCTTGGTCTTGCTCTCTCAAAGGGCTCCTGGGTGTGAATGCCAGTGGGCTGGTGAGGTTGATACCATGGAGCCTGATGAGATGTTATATTCTACCCGGGCCTGGGGCCCCCTCCGGTGTCTGGAGGAGAAGGACAGGCCGCCAGACAGGAGACAGGAATGCAGGTCAACTACAGGGTGAAGCCCAGGGAAGAACGCATGTGCCAGGAGCAGGTCAGCTCTGTGCCCCATTCTGAGCAGAGGCCTCTCCGTGAGGGATGACCAGCTACTCTCAGGGAGAGTGAGGAGCCACAGGTGCCCGTGTGCACAGAGCCTGTGGCCTGCAAGGGGCATGCGTCGACCCCTCTGTGGGGTTCAGGGCCCAAAGAGGACCACGGGTAGCCTCTTCCAGGGAAAATCACCTGTCGCGGGGCTGCAGCATTGGTCCCTCAGGCCAATCAGCATCCACCTATCTTTCTGGGGTCCAAAGCCTAGCAAGCCTCAGTCCTGGATTACATGTGTAGGATTCCCCAGTGTGTGCCAAGCCAGGCTGTGGTCACCCACTCCGGGGCGTGTAGGTCAACAGGTAAAGCACATCACTTCCCCCTGGTGAGGCAACTGCAACAGAGAGGCTGACTCCTGAGGGCAGCGCCCAGTGTCAGGGGTCCGAGGCAGAAACTTAAGAAAGCTGGTGCTTGACGGAAAAACCCGTTGATGCAGCCCACGTCCTCCCAAACTGTGTGGGGTCAGTCAGGCTCCAGTGTTTGCTGTGGGTTCACAAGACCCCAGAGCTCTTCCATCACAACCACCTGCCTCACAGAACGCAATGTGAGGTCTTGAGGACGGGTGGCCGGCCCCATGTGACCCTGCTCGGGCCATGTGACAGGTCATGTCTTCTCAAGGGCACAGCAGGCCCAGACTCAATGTTTGTGTCTGGATCGTTAGCCCACTCGTTCTGGGAAAAGTGACCTTATGTGGTGAGTGGACGATCTGGAACCTGAATCAGGCGGGCCAGGCGCTGAGCACTGACAATTGTCCTGGGGAATCAGCCAGCCTGGCCATGCACTCATGTTTCACAGTGCAGGAGCCTCAGGGTGGAGCGGGGCCAGCGCTGAGTCATGCCTCAGAAGGCTTGCCGCTCGTATGGGCCATACACAGGACAGCTGTTCAAAACGTGACCAAAGGCTCGGGTGTCTCATGCCATCTAAACAAGCTCTTATATAGCTGGGGTAGGACCCCCAAGTCTTTGCTAAATTTCTGAGCCCATTCCCCAGATCCCAAATTTTGCACATCTCACCGGGGTTCGTGGACTTGTGGTCAACAACCCGATTCATCTAGGCTGTTCAGTACACAACTGTTGATTGCCGAGGGGTGTTGCTCCCCAACGCCTCCTCCTAGAGAACCACCTGCCCATTCACTGACTTTTCCTCCCTCCCTCTAACCAGGCTAAATGAATCTGGGAGATTCGCACATGATTGGAGTCAAGAGTGGAAAAGTCCACCTGACTCTGTTGCCTCCTCTAGACCAAGAATCTTTGAGACCCTCCCCACCCCCCCCACCCACACACACACACTTATCTGAAAGCTCTCACCTGTCGCCAGGGGCCCAGGCGTCACACAGGCTATCAGATACACCTCACCGTGATTCCCTCCTGAGAGGGGATGAAGCAGACCCCCAGGGCTTTGGAGGTACCAATGCTTCAATCATGTAGCTCATGCCACAGGCAAATCGAACAGGATTACATGCCAGTGAACTTGCAGCATAATTTTCAGTCCAATCATTTCACATTTATAGAGAGAGGAATTGAATATTTTAAACATAGATGTATGAGTCCTTTAAAGGGCCAACAACAACAACAAAATGTTTCTGATAGCTCTTCAAACAAAAAAGGAGAAATCTGTAAAGCACTTCACAGTATATATTAGTGTTGCACCTGCTAACCAAAAGAATTAAAAAAAAAAAAGGCCTTTCAAAGTAAGAGGCAACACCATTTTCTTGAGACCAATAAAGATTGCTACTCAGGAAAGCATTGATTCAGGCAGGAGCCTTAATAGTGTCCCGATTAGGAGACAATGGCAGTGGGTAGTTACAGGAAGGGGAAGGGGAACGATTACATCAGTAGGAGGAAGGCGTTTCTATTGGTGCCGATAGCATCACATAGTGATGTTCATTCTAAACAACATTTAAAAAATTTCAGTCCAGTAGTCACAATATACTTTCTTGTTATCTTTGCAAATCGTCCTTTGGGAAACAAGTTTGCTGAGGCTCAGCTCAAAAGCTATTTTGAAAAAAAAAAAGTTATTTTGCCCTTTTTTTGACACTCCAAATTTTGAGGTAAAAGACATGGGAGGCAGTTCCTCTGGCACGGCAGCTCCAGCTTCATTCAAAAGTGTCTCTGTTCGTATTATGGTTCACACACCTGTGAGAGGGACTAGCGAAGCCTTTGTACGGTTGGCAATGGGACCTGACCACGGGATGAAAGTAAATGAAAGAATTGGTAGCACTGCCACTTTCCAATTACACACTTAAAGATACGAACAGGAAACTGAGTTGACAACTGACCGGCACTTTTGTCTCATGAATCACTGAATCAACCAAAAAAAAAAAAAATTGCTGGGTTCACTGTTTTCCTTGCATTTGTGCCAAGTAAGCGTTAAAGATCTACGAGCTTGATCACGCACAACAGCAAAAATGGTGCTGAAATATTCAAAGTGTTGGTTCAGTTTTTTGAATCCCGTGAGTTGTCCTGAAACAGTCGTGTGGACAGATACACCGATGGGGCAAAAGCAATGGTGGCAGAAGTGCTGGCACCGAAACCCAGATGAACGAGTGGCACCAAATTGTTCAACTAGGAATTGTACTCACTATCATACACTTGCCGTAAAGGTGCCAGTTTCAGTTGAGAATGTTTTGGATGAAGCAGTAAAACTTATTTGTTACATCTTAACCACTGAACATGCATAGTTTCGATCATGTATGATGAAACAGAACATACAAACACCACAAATCTGTATATCGAAGTGAATGGGGAAAAGAGTAGATCAGAGTGTGAAACAAAGGAAATCACTAACATGGAAGATAGTTGTGAAGAGTTAGGTACGATGCAGTACAGAAAAGAAAGAGTCAGAAAATATGAGAGAGGAGTTAATAGAAATAGGGTCTGCGGGCACCTTGATCATGGACTTCCAGCCTCAGGAACGGTGAGACATGTCTGTTGTTTAAACCACCTAGTCTACGGTATTTTGTTACAGGAGCCTGAGACTATATAAGATGGTATCAAACAATTATGTTTGGACCTCTAGCAGTAGAGACAAGGGAGGATGAGGAACAGTGGCCTTGAAGAGATAATATTCTGTTTCGGAGATGACGAAAAATGTGTGTTACCAGTTAATGAAGCAAAAGAGAGCAAGTGGAGGATAGAAAAAAAAAAAAGTAACCTCTGAGTAATTGCACCTCTCAAAAACGTAGCACTCAAAAGACAGTCTTAAAAACAATTACCAAAGAAGACAATCACCTGCAGGGAAAGGGTTATAAAAATGATGGCATAATTTTTGTTAGCAACAACAAAAGGCTTATTAGTTAGAATACTTTTTCAGAGCCGTGTAAGGAAAAGCACTGTATCTAGAACTGATTGCCTGTAATATTATAATCTATGGAAGTTCACCAACGAGACAACTGGTAAATCATTTTTAATATACCATATGATAAAAAGTCATAAGTAACTCAAAAAGTAAACAATATCTAATATATCAAGTTTTAGCTCTCGACATTGGTTATTTTCCAACTGTTGGTGGGAATGTAAAATGGAACAGCCCTTGAGGTTAACAACATTGAATGTCCTCAGAAATTTTTTAAAATACAACAACCCACTTCTGGATACGTATCCAGCTCCACTTCTCTGTATGAGCACACGATTTCCGTGGAGCTTTGACGGGATGACATCACCGTTTTCACAGATTCTGCTTCAGTCACTTACAGCAACTCCTTCCTGATTCCTACCTTATGCACCGTCCTTGCAAAGCATCAGGTCAAGTTTGTTTCTCTGTTTCAGAGAAGGTCGGCTGCAATGAACATTGAACCATTTCTTTCTTTTTCTTCCCATTTGGACTTACCCTAGTATTTTCCAAAGACTAATGTGCAAACCTCTACGAGATTCCATGTGGGCTACGAAGACGGACTCAGACTTGGTTAGGGCAGCGATGGACCTCGGTCGGCCTCACTGTGCAGGTTCCGGGGGAAGATTCAGGGTTCACAGGGCTCAGGGGTGGGGACAGCACAGGTTCTGCCTCCTCTTGGGAATGCCTCCTCATGCAAACAAGGACTCCAGGGGCAGAAAGCTCCAGGCGCGTGAGGACAGGAGCTGAGACATCTGAGCACCAGGTGTGAACCCGATGACGATGACTCCCATCCTAGACTGAGGGCCTGGCACACACAGGGGAAGACCAAGTATGCTGCCTTCAAACATGACTCGCTCAGTGTTTCTAACAACCTGAGAGAGGGACATGTTACCCTGTTTTACCACAAAGACCCCAAAAGGAGAGGAGTCGCAAGACTAAGGTGAACCAGTGAGCGAAGCGTCCAGGCTCCCCCCGTCACTTACCACACTTGCAGCCAGTACCTGCTATAAGCATCACCCTAGACAGGACATAGGGATGCTCAACCACGAGGGCTGAGAGCTTCTGGAGCAATCCGACGACAGTCTGAGTCTGGCACTACTTCTGAGCCCGCTTCCCTGTGTTGAGGCCCACCTGGACGGGGAGTGGGGCAGCAGCTGGGGAAAGCATGGCCAAGATGAGAAACTGCCTTCACAAAGGGCCCAGGAGGTGCTGCCATGGCATGGGATAGGGGAAGGTGGTAGAGGAGGAGCTTTGAGCTGACCTGCGATTCCATGGGAGACAGTAGGGGGCCCGACATGAGCCGTTCACATCAAACTCTTTGAGGGGGCCAGTGCCAGGCCAGCACCCTGTGGACTTGGGTGGCTGTAGCCTCATTACATCGCGCTGCTGTATCACCAGCCGGGGCGACAGCCTGGTGTGCTGGGTGGAGCGGGGGTCACACCTGGGGAGACTCAGCCTATCTAGACCCCAACTGGGCCAGATAAGAATCAGCAGTTAGAACCTGGACTGGAGAGGAGACGTAGCCTGAGAGAAGAGGGGGTCAGGTCCGGGCACGACTCCACACGGAATCAGAGCGAGGACTGGGGCCAGGACTAGACAGGAGATGGGTCTCCTCCCAGGCGCAGCTCCTGCCCCTCACCACCTGGTCGTCTCACTCTGACAGCCAGGGTTTGGGTCCCCTGCTCCGAGCGTGCGGTCTGTACCAGTGCCCACCACAGGGCAAACGAGGCCTCCCCTCCACTCAGCCTGGGGGTGCACACACCTCGGTCCCCTCCCGCGGATCCTGCTGGTTGAGCTGCACTTGTGAAGCTTGCTCTCACTTCGTTTCGTAGGAACCGTCTTACACGTGAGTACTAATCTGTGTCGGCATCTAGTCACACAAGAGCCCAGCCAAGGTTGGGGAGAGGGGACAGGAGTTGTGTGGTTTCCTGAGACCCGTGGACCCCGAGCCCGGTCCCTCAGGCCGCAGCAGATGGTCCTCCTCCCTCAGTTGGGCACAGCCATCACACAGATATGTGGCAAGGGACTTGGTAGCCTCCCCACCATGACTTCCTGCCTTCAGGCTTTTAAGAGGTGCCCCATCCCTCTGTGCTCAGCCCGTTCCCCCTTGTTCCACCTCCACCACCGCCTCCACCACCCTCCATATTCAGTCATCCCACTGAGACTGGAGGATGCTTCCCCTGCGAGGATGCACAGAGACAGAGAGCGTGTCCCCTGAGGCCAAGCCTTTTCCTCTCCGGTCATGCCACCCACACAGGAACCCCTGGAAGAACTGAGTATTGCACAGCCCTGTTGTCTGACCGCTTCTGGGAGGCAGAGAGAAGCTCCCTGAAGACGAGGGCCGACTCCAGTCCATTCTAGAAAACTGGTTAATGGTCCAGAGGGCTGAAAGTCTCCAAAGCAGCTTCTGACCCCTAGAGGGTTCAGGGTGCAGATGAAGATGGGAGAGGACCCAGGAGGCACCGCGCCCAGCCTGGCCTTGGGAGCTTCGGTGACGGGAATGGTCCCTGTGGACAAGAGAGCCGCGTGCGCCCGGGACCAGTCTGGAGGAGTCCCCGTCGGTCTGGATGGAGGAGGTAGAAGGTGACCCGCGTATCCATAGTGTCCGTGACCACATCCTTCCTTCCTCTCCGAGCCCCTCTCCACAGAGCAGTGCAGACCCAAACACGGAGACAGAGGCCCTCAGAGCATTTTCTAGCAAAATCATCTTTATTTGTAATTTACACACAATGCCCCCAAAGTGCTGTTCCTACCCCCTATCCTCCCTAGCCCCTCCAACCCCCCATCACCCGCCCCCAAGCCCCTAACAGACCCAACCTTACCCTGACCGACCTGCCCTCCCTTCTTGCCCCCCACGTCAGTAGTACCGCCAGGACCAACCCTAGGATGAGGAGGAGCCCCTGGCTCCCGCGGGGGACAGCCAGGTCACACCTAGTATGGCCCCCTGGGGGCACCAGGAGGACACCCCAATGGGCCCTACGGGCTGCAGTGCCGCTTTCTCCTCCTCCCTGAGAGCAACGGGCCACACTTTCTCTTTTGAGGCTGTGAGGAGTGAACCAGCCCCAGAGCCAAAGCTGGCCTCCCAGAGACCCCAAGGTCGGCCCCGGAGAGGGGACTCTTCCCAGCAGGGGCCGGGCCTCCACCCAGAGCGCGCTTCCTAGACTTGGCAACTGGAGGGGCAGCTCGGCTGAGGCCTATTCTCTGAGGGGACAGAGCCTGGGGAGCTCCCCAGGACCCCCGACCTCCAGGGAACACAAGGCCAGAGGCAGAGACAGGACTCAGGGAGAACCCCCAGGGCAGCAGGCTCTTCTGAGAGTCCAAGAGGAAGGACAGGCTGGGCAGCTCCTCCTCCTCCTCACTGGACCAATCTGCTGGCCCGTGAGTCTTCCTGAAAGGAGCGGTCTCCCTGGGAATGGAGGCGTCCCTGGGTCTCAGGCTAGAGGACGTGCAGCTGTGACCATGGGGAGCAGAGCGGGGCTGTGGAGCCCGGAGTGGTGGGGACTCCCCATGTCCTGAAGAGACAGCAAAGGCTTTGGGCCTGGACAGGTGGGCCTCCGCTGGACGGGGCCTTTGAGGGTCCTTGAAGTCAATCTCTGGAGGGCTGGCTTTGTCGCTGACCCCCTGCTTGGGGCCGTGGTCACGACTCTGAGCAACTTGGCCGGCCTCAGACTCAGATGATTGTGAGTCCAGTCGTGGTGCACCATGGCTCGGGGGTGCCTGCACACTCTCTTCTCTCAAGGCCAGGAATCGTTTCTCTACCAGCTGGGAGGGAGGAGGGGGACAGTGACTGCTCTGCACACGTTGTGGTGGCGGGGGCGGGGAGGCGATGAATGGCATTGGAGGGAGGAGGGTGGGTGATGCCCCTGTGACTCGCGACTCGAATCCAAAGACGAGCCTGTGGCTCTCCTGCCATCGTCCTGTGTTGTAGTCACGGCTTCCTGCTCCTCCCCTCCCCTGCTGGGCTCCCCATCCCTTCCTTCCTATCATCCTCTCCTTCCTACGGTCCTGTCCTTCCTGTCATCCTGCACTGCACCCACCCCGGAGCTGGCCCTACAGGCAGGGCGGGGTGGACAGAGGCATGTGCACCCCTGCCTGGGGCCCTCCGCGCCCAGGTTTGCCTGGGGCTCCCTCTCATGGCTCACCTGACCAGCCCCCTCCTAGGGCCCCTCCCTCCCTTGGTTCTCCTGAGGTTCCCCACCCCGATCTACCTGGAGTCCCTCCTTCTCCTGTTCTACCTGGCTCCCCATCCCACCCTGGCTCGCCTGGGTGCCCCCACGCACCCCCTCCCCAGGCTATGGGGTTACCTCCCTCCCTTGGCTCACCTGGCCAGGAGTGAGTGCTTCCTCCTGCTCCAACTCCTCAGCTAGGGCTAAGGGATCCAGCTGTGTTTCTGGGGAAAGCAATTGTTCCAGGAATCGGGGGTGAATGACTGCCTCCACCTGAGACGGAAGAAGAAACTGTGAGCATCCTGGGTAGGGTGTAACCTGTGAGTCAGCAGGACCCGGGGGAAAAGTGGCAAAGCAAAGACCCGCCACATCCTCGTGCAAGAGGTGAGTGTTTTAGACTGTCACGGTCATCAGTACACACGCGCGCGCACACACACACACACAGGAACACATATACGTACACACACTCACACACTCACACACTCATGCGCCCAACTCAGGAACAAAGAACAGAACTTGATCCCATTGGCCTGGGCAGAACCCAGGTCTGGGTGCTAGAGTGCCACTCCCTGGAACCTTCCAGACCCTGGAGCTCCGAGCCAGCCCACCTTGGTGACGAAGTCTTCCTGGGAACACAGCTCGTCAATGTAGCTCAGGAGGCCCTGGTCCAGGTAGTCCCCGTCCTCTTCCTGCTGTGGCGCCTTTCTGTCCTCTTCCCCCGAGGCTGAGTGGGCCGGCCCCACCAGCCCGTCCATGATGTCCATGTACTCTCTCACAGCCTCAGGCGGGATCTCCTTTGGTGCCTTGGTCTCCCGAGGCCTCTGGCGTCTGTGTGGCTTCGGACGGGCAGGCTGGGCCCCGGGGACGGCCTTCCTGGCAGTGCACGCTGAGGCTGGGTGAGAGGAGGAGGGAGCGTGAGGGGCTCTGGCTTCCACCTCCCGAGTGTGTGATGCCGAGAGCAGTGTTTGTGGGACATTGGCATCGGCGTGGCCGGCTCAGGACCACGAGAAGCCCTGCGACCGTGGGAGGGGGGAGGTCGGAGGGGAGCATCTAAGGGAATCACATGGGAGGAAGCGTGGAGCCAACCATTCTCCAAAGGGCCCCCATCCAGCCCGCTCCTCAGCAGACTTTCCGTGGGGTCCATTGACGGGGAGGTGGGAGATTATGAAACTTAACCAGGTGCAAACCCTATGGTGACAAAGGGCAGCTGAGACCTCGGCTCCCTTGGCTGTTCTGGTTGAAAGACAGCGCCCCCTTGAAAGGGAAAGATCCGCGTGGGGACAGTGGCCCGCCCCGAGCCCCCGTAGCCTTTGCCATGGGCTCCTGAGGGAACACGGTGCCGTACCTGGCTGCGGGCCCACCACCGGTGCTGGGGGCACCCAAGGATCAGGCTTCGCTGGGGCTGGAGGAGCCAGGCCTTGCACCCCCTGCGTCCACTGCCACTGTTGAATCTGCATCTCCTCCTCTGCCTCAAACTCCATGAATCTGGTGGGGGTGGGCGGGGGAAAGGGTGAGGAGGGCACAAGGGTGTGCTGAGGAGGCCGGCCCAGAGCCCAGAAAAGGTAGCAGGTGATGGGAGGATCAGAGAGCAGTTGCCTTGGGGCTGTGGAGGCCCGGACCACTGAGGAGGCAGGAGGCTGGCTGGAGTCTGACCCCACTGGCTGGGCACATCCCCCCGACCCTGTCCTGTCCCTTAACGTCGAGGCCAGGGTGGGTCAAGATCAGGGCAGGGCAGAGGTCACAAGAGAGGTAGGTCAGAAGAACCCACGCTCTGAAGGGGAGGGAGGCTTCCGGTGGGGAGAAGGGCCTCTGGGCTGTGGGGATCCAGTGCTGGCCAACACTCTCTTCCCAACAGCCTCTCTGATGAGCACCGCCACAGCCGGACCCTGCCTGAGGTCCAGCCCACCCCCTGGCAGGCAGCCCTCGAGACCCAGGACCCTGACTCACTTTTCTGCCATCTCGTAAAAGATCATCCGGTCAAAGTTGCTTCTGCGCTGCCATTCCTGCACGGCCCGCCACACTCCCTCCTCCAACGTCATGGTGGGCTTCAGGCGGGACAGGGACCGGAGCACTGGGCTGTAAACCCGCAGGGTCAGTCAGGGCCTACAGCCCGGCCTCCACCCGCCGGACCCACCCAGCTCTGTGGAACACACCACGTGCCCCCCATAGCTTCACTGAGCACAGGCAGGTGAGGGAGGAGGAGGCTGGGTGTGCAGAGACAAGCATTCCCAGCTACTGCTGTGACTGCCTCACATGCACACCAGCCCGTCAACCTGGACTTGAGGCTGACCGTCCACTCGCACCCTAGAGATGGGACGCTTTGGCTCTGGGAGCGCTTTTCCTCTTCCAGATTGCCCTTTCATAGCAATAATCACTCTCATTAGTGAGGTGTGGCACGTGCCAGGCAATCTGCTGCCGCTTCACGGCTTAACCCAACGCGTCTTCTCTGCAGTCCTCTAAATGAAGTAGAATTGCCCTCCCCTTTTCACGAGGGACCTGAGGGTGCCGAAGGACATGTCTCCCAGGGTCACAACCCTAGCAGGGGCCAGGCATGGCTGGGGGAAAGGCGTCAGTTGAGATAAGGCACCCGAGGGGATGTCATGAACGGGGCGTGTGACGCATGCTACCGAGAAGGTGCCTTCTCAGAGCGCGGACACCACCCTCAGACCTTGCTTCCAGTCTCCCGGGATGAGGCAACCCGCACGCCCATCCCGCGTCCCCCTCCACGTGAAAGCTCCAGACGAGCTCCCGTGCCGCTGTGGAGTGCACTCACATGAGAAAGCAGGAAAGAGCTTCCGCATCGGGACTCTGGGGAAGGTGCTGCCGGGCCAGGACCTTGAAGCGCTGCCAACGTCGGAAGTTCTCGTAAACGCTCTTGGGGTTGCAGGAGTCATCCGGCGAGGCCTTGGACTGGGAGGTGGCCATGCCACCCTCCCTGGAAGCCCCACTTGGCCATGGCCTGGCGTTCACTGGGGGGACGCCGGGGGCCGGCTGGGCAGCTGGTGGGGGAGCTCCAGGAGGAAGGCCGAGGGGCCAGCCTCCCTCCACAGCCTGGGTGCCCCCAACGGCCGGGGTGGGCATAATGGGCTCCACCGCGGAGGCTGCCAAGAATAGGGGTGCAGGACACGCAGCGCCCCCATGGAGGGTTCCTGGAGCACTCCAGTTGAGTGGGGCCTGAGTAAGGACCAAGGTCTGAGTCTGGGCGGGCTCTGCTCGCCCCACTTCTGACTTGACCTGGACAACGATGTTGCAAGCCCCAGGCCCACTGGAGCCATGACCGGCATCTCTCGCCACCAAAGGCGTCCCGGGGAAAGCCGGCAACACCAGGGGGTGGCCGGGAGGAAATGACGGGGTCACGAGGGGCGGCAGGTGCTGCTCCCAGGGTGGCCGGTATGCAGGGCCAGGCATGGATGGGGCAAAGGGCAGTGCCATGAAAGGAGACATGGAAGCACCGGGGTTCACGGTCACAGACGGTCCGAGTACTGCACATGCTGTTGAGACAAAGGAAAAGGGTGGATGGAGTAGGAGGATCAGCAAACAGGACCGAGGAGCTGTGGGCCCCCTTGAACCCCTGGGGAATCAGAGTGGTGAGTAGCCTCAACACGTAAGGACCATTTGGACGGGGAACTGCAAGTTGCAAATGTCCTCAGGTGGTTTTCATGCCCACCTCAGGCTGAGAATTATTGCGCTGGAGCGCTTGCTCGCCGTTCACCAAGGCTCCCTGACCACTGCCTGCCGAGAAGAAACCGCCCCAGCCAGAGCCGACTGCGAGAGAGCCTCCCTGAGGATTCCCTTACACCTGACCCCGCCGGCCTCAGAGTCTGTCTCCTAAGACGTGGAACAGGCCGGACACCTGCCCTGTGGAAAACGTCCCCGGGCAGATGCACTAGCAGGTAGGGACAATCTCCAAGGTAAGGTCCAGGCACCAAACGGCCTTTGTGAACAGGCAGTGTCTCAACTATTAGAACCCCATCTCCTCCTCAGCCTTCCTTTTCCTGATGCTCCAACATACGTCACTCTCTTTCTTTCCTGGCCTAACACAACGAAACAAAAACTCTTGAGTAATCTCTCTCCACGAGACAGCACCACGAACCCTGATATAACCCCCCTAACAAAGCAGCCCAGTGTGCATGTGCATCTCTAGACCACCACAGCAAGCACTTAATATGCCACTCAGTCCCCAGTGCTCAAGAGTCACTGCCACCACTCAGGAGCTCTGTGCCCAGGAGAGAGATCTGTCAAGTCGGCATTGTGTCCCTTAGATACGGCCTTTCAGAGCCAGCGATGGCTGCAGAGGATTAGCAAAGGGCCAGGGAATGCAGAGCGGTGGGGCTGTCAGTGGAGGTTTCCACCGAGTCCCATAGCTACTGTTAGATTGGTCGTGGGGCTACAGACTCTCTGTGCTCCTTCCCCTTACAGCTCCCAACAACAGCAAGTGAAGACACGGTACAGAAGTGAGACGCAGTGTGAGGCAGGTGTCAGTGGGACGACGTGGTCTGGAACCTATGCCTGTTCAGAGGAACACACGCAGGCCCTGGTCCAGGAGAACCAGGAACACATCATGCGCACGTAATTAATTAACCGGGACAGGTGTCCTAGGACGTTTAACAATAAGACGGAAGATCATCTTCCTGCTTCTGTGCTACTCTCCCTGCTCCTTTTAAAAAGGAACCGGCCCTCAGAGACGTTCCACAGGGACGTCCAACCGCACTCCACCTCAGTTCCCTGGCCATGAAGCAGTGACGTGGCACATGAGCAAACTGTCATCTCAAAGGTAAAACGCAGGGTTGAAGGGGTGCCGTGAGATGCACGAGAATATGAAGTAGGTCTGAGGAGCTGAGTTTCCACAGAGGGAGAACAGTTCGGAACAACTCAGGGAAGCGAGCTCCGTCTTGGTGGAAGTTACCCGGCCCCCCTGCCCCTGATGAATCCAAGACAACAGCTACCTGGGCTGGGGAGAAGTGAGCTCTGGGCTGGAAGGAGTGGAGAAGCTCTGGGCTGCGGCAGTTAGAGCACCTTCCAGCCTAGCTCGCGGGGAGGGCATTTCTCTGTAGACTTGGCCACAGACAGCCACCCTGGACAACTTTCTGGCTAAGACCACGTCTCGCCGCTGTCCCCATTAGACCTAGTATACTCAGTTCAAATCCCTTAGAAAGCTATCGCGGGGCAAGCTCCAGGGTCCCGAAGAACAGGACAGGGGCTAGGTTTTCCCCGTGACACTCCCTGTGCCACCGCCACGACACACAACCCCCTGCTCCCTACACACACACACAGACACACACACACACACACACACACACACACACACAGACGTCAAAGTGGCTAGCCTCCCCTCTAGAAAGAACCAGTGTGCCCGCTGCCATCCTTTCTCCGGACCCAGGCATTTCTCCTGAGTCGTCCTGATCCATCCCTTAGGAGCCCTCCCGTCCAGTGCTGGCCCAGGTTTCCATTAGCTTCCAGCCTCCTCAGGCGACCTGTCCCTGGAGGTCCAGCGCGCTCTCCTTCCTCTACTCAGCCCAAAGGATGGTTCCCCAACGCAAACCACATCACACTTATCTCCCAAGCATTTGAAGGACTGCGGGGTCTCTAAAACACACGCCCCATCCAGCCTACAGGCTTACCTCCTTTAGAAGCCATCCCCTCAGGCTGAGGGATTGCCCACTGCTGTCAAGTAGCCTCCAAACTGAGAAAGGTGAGGTCCAGGACCAGGAGAGAGAACTGCTCCAACAGATGGTCACCATCAAGTAAAGGAGGGAAAAGTTTGAATCTAAACAGAGGAATGCAGGTCTCACGACATTCCGCAGCGGGGGAGGGGCGGAGGGCAGGTGGGCCTGGGGGTGGGGTGGGCATTCCATGAAGGACCCTGGCAGGTAGGCAAGAACCACGAGTTCATTTCAAACTATTCAGTGGCAACAAGGTTGGTGTGTGCCTCTGCAGGAAAGCTATAAATTGTTTTATCCGGATTCACATGCAAAGGTTTTACTTGATGTTCCCTTTATTTCAATTCTTAATCCACCTACCCAGTGTTGCGTCCCTCGGCCTTCTTCCTACATGGCTCTTGGTCGACTCCAACACGGGCTACACTTTCTGACAAAATCCAGAATGTATAGTCTGGTAAATGCATGGGTCCTTACGGCCACACGGGGCCCTGTGTTTGAAATTAGGCCCGGCTCAGCAGATCCGGCACCTTGGGTTGCTGGGCGCACATCACTCTTCAGGAAGCAGTCCTGTGGCCCCGAGTACCATCCAGAGCTGGATGCCTGCAGACTCCAGCTGGCCCAGCCTTACTCACGATCCGCTTTGGTCAAGTCCATCAAAGGGAGGCCCTGCAGCCTACACGTCCAAGACCAGAAATCACTGCTTTCTGTTTCAAAGACCATTTTTGAGGTTAAACATTGAGATTTTTCATTTTAAATAATTTCGATGTAACATTTAAACAAGCAATACCTTTGCCGATTTCAAGGTCATAGTGTACCAATGCAAAATGCGATGATGGGTCTTCCGCCCACCTCTTAACCACAGGAATCCAGTGTTGTCCGTTGTTCTTTCCAGAGATGTATTAAGCGACTAAAAGCAAATGCAATCTATTTTTATTTTTTAAAGAAATGCTCTCACTGTTTTTCTGGTGAAAAATTAACGCAGGCTCCAACATTCTGCAGATTTGTATAATGGTTGCCTTTCAACTGGTAATGTGGCTCCTCTTTGTCCATCTGGAGGCTAGATTCCTAGAACAAGAATTTCTACCGCCCCTTAAAATTCAAACTACGTGAAAACATAGGTGGCCACATTTAGCACATAATGGCCACCCAACGGAATTCAAATTCCAGAGCAACGATGAATTTGCTTTTCGTATAATTCTGTCCCGCGCAATACTTTTGGTATGCTTTTGTGGCAAATTTGTTTGCTCCTTGCTGAAATTCACATTGAACTGCGATCCTATATTTCATTTTACCTGGCAACTCTCCAAAAGAAGTAAGATATTAAGCTATTTTTAGTTGCTCACCCCTGTACAAGAGAACTTGGAGTAAAGAGACTTGACTGTGTATCTGGCTCTACCACAAAACACGGTTGCATACACTACAGGCTCTCTGGATGATATGGAATGTGGAGGAGCCATCTTACAGCACTGAATGCCTAGGCTTGGTGGCAGTAAGGACAGGAGGAAGGGATAGGAAAGCAGAAAACCTTCTCCTTCCAGAGGTTAATGAGGCCTAACATCTTAGGTTTTTTTTCCCGGATGCTGAAAACCCACTACACATACACCTTGAGACAAAGGCAGAATGCTATTGCCCATGTCCAAACGCGCAAAACTGCTTTCTTAAAGTCATAGCTGGCCAGTCTGATCCTGGAATCCCTGATCATGGGCTTCCAAAATTCCTGTCTGCCTCATAAACCCTTGCTCTTGGGAATCTAGGCTGTCCATTGGCATGTGATCTCACGTGCATGGGAATCATGGTAGCACCTCTTAAAAAACTTAGTTTGACTCTCAGTTTCATACTATTTGTAAGTGTTAGATTATCATGGTCAAAATGATATCAAAGAGCATTTGCGTTGTGTGTCGTGACAGGAGAGGATTGTTAGGAAACCGGTCAAGGGAGCCGAGGGGCAACGACTTCAGAGGACCGCAAGCAAATCTTTGGGAGACAAGCTTCATTCCCTGCTGGAGCAGCAGAATTCCTGCTGATAGGTGGGTGTTGGGGTGGGGAAGATGGATTTAGGCGAACTGTTGCACAATCTGAACATTCACTGAGAAGGACTCCTGGTGGCGTGTAAGATGTTTAACTTGCCCTTTACACGGAAAAGTAGACTCAAAAGAAGATGAGAAGGTGAGGTGAGAGCAATTCAAGCAAGATCATGGTGAACTTTCTTTCAAAAACCTACTGCTGGGACTTGAAAAAAATTAACAACTTGAAGATATTTCTCAGGGCTTGAGCTTTTATCACAGGGAATCCTGTTGAGGCAAAATATTGTTCTCGGACACTCATTCGAGAATGGGAGGCTTTCTTGTTGCTTCCTGCCTTTGTCCAGCCAGTCAACCAACTGTTACAAGAGTCTCCCTCATGCCTCTGACAGAATTACAATGAGTCTTCTTGGGACCACTGGAACGAAAATTGCATTGGGGAAAGATGATCTGGTTCCAATATCGCAATCATTTTTGTATTACATCGAAGTCCAAGACCCAAGAAGCAGATAGAACCAAATTGTCTCAAACGGATTTGGGGAAGGTTGGTCATGCAAGGGGACATCTAAAAGTGCTTTGGACCCTGATTTCTGAGTATTCCTACAGAAAGTTCAACGGCGGGCATTTAGTGCATAGAGAAAACATCTCTGGACGTGGCCTCAGAAAACATCTTCCACCCGATCAGGGATCACTGAAGGCATGTTGAGACACCAAGTTTGTCGGGTTTTCAGTCCAGGCACTCAGAGAAGCTCAGGGCTATCAGATGTGAGTGGTCTTCAGAGTTATCCTGTGGCGTGAGAAATGCTCTAATCTTGTTAATGACCAGAAAGAGGATCGGAAGATTGCATTTTTCTTTGGAACATATGACAACTCGAGTCAGTGCATCGATTCTGCTAAAGAAACATATATGCTCGCCAACAGAAAATGTGCAAAACAATACAAAAAGCGAGGGTAGGGTAAAATTGTTTCCGCGCTGTCTGCTGTGACAACGGAAACTGGCCCGGAGTGCCACGTCTTTATCGACGTTTTAATAAAAACCGTGCAAAAGTAACACCTGTGAATCATCATTTATTGAAAACCTCCGTGTACTCAATAAATACACTAAGGGAAACCACCTTGTGCAGTTAATGCGTTTGGAAAAACTCTAGCAATGGAGTCAGAGGAAAGTATCTCTTAGAGTGTTTGCCAGGTCTAAAATTCTTTGCCAGAATTATTTAATGGAAATTTCAGACTTGCTAGGGAAAAAGATCTATTATTTTTGGAAACCACGGATACGCGATCCAAAGGGCATGAAAGCGCTTGCGCCAAATTGAGGATGCGTGCTTTAGGTAGACCTCTCCGAAGCTCTTTCAGGAGGGTCGTATTGAAGTGCACGGATTGCACTCGAGCAAATTTAAGATCCTGTGTTCATTTCGCACACGCTGGGTTTAACGAGGGATGGCCAGGGATGGCCACGGAAACTTCCGAGGAGGAGGCCGCTCCACAGCGGCTGCGCAGAGAACGCCGACCCTCGCTTCTTTCCTCGCTGGTACAGACGGCCTAGGACATTCCTGCGGGCCTCGGGCCCACACGCATGCGCGCGCCCCCGGCTGCGTCTCTCGTGCGCCTGGGCCACGGTCCTGCAACTGCTCCCAGGGTCCGTTGCGGCGGTTCGCGGTGGGAGAAGCGCATGCGCCTGCCGGTAGGGCGGGGCCTCAACGGCCGTCGTTGCTGGGTCGGGGCCTCCCATGGCGGCCTCCAAGGTCGGTTATGTGAACGCGGAAGTCGTGGATGCGCGGACTCTTCACACCTCAGGTGTCGCTGCTGTTGACTGTTGGTGTCAGTGGGGGCTGTTTCCATCCTGGGTCTGTGTGGGGGAGCTGCCCCACGGAGTGGGGCCATGTCCCTGCACAGCTCACTTCGGTGGTGGTCACACCGCGGGACTGGCACCACTGGGAACGGGCTTCATGGACGGTTTAGTGATTGCGGGGCCTACGGTGGGGTCTACTAATGTGTGTGAGCTGTTAAACTCTATGGTGGGTGGGGTGGGGGGTCCGTCTGTGTCTGCCGCATTCAGAATAATACAAGAGTTAGAGAGCAGGTCTTCCGAATTTGAAAACTGTCATCCCGTTCAGCAAAAAGTAGCTCAGGTCATTAAAAATGATAGGCACTGAGTGCAGCTCTCACTTCCATCCTCAGTTTCACTACTGTCCTCTTTCTTAGCATGAAAATACCAACCAACGTGTATGGTCATCGCACTCTTTTCAGCGAGTGATCGACTCTGCGCGATGCGGTAGTAATGAGGCTGAGTCAAACCGAGATGGAATTGCAAGCCTAGGTCGGTTAGTGATGCAAGAGTTCAGCAAAGATCAACAGAAGCATGATCCACACTTACTTTAGAGTGAGCTGATATGGGTGCTTAATCTTTGCCAGCATACCCCTGCAAGTGCATGTGGGGCCGAAGGTGGTTTATGTTTGAATCCTGGGTGAGAGAAGATCTGTGTGGGTGTCTTCGTAGTGTGAGGGGCGTGTGTTTAAGGGTGTTGTGTTGCGTGCTTGTTTTGGGAAATGGGTAAGTTGCGAGTTGGGTATATCTCGAAATGTGATGTTCTGGTGTGTATTTGTGGAGCTCGTGGCATCGTAGAACTTGATGGTCAGTGGGTGGTTTTCTGCATATCATTATTCGGGCGTCTGTTGGGGCCGTGTGTTCATGATCTAGTTTGAGGTTCATTTGTGTATTTTATAGAGTCGGTGGGAATCTGATGAGTATATTTATATGTGCAGGTTGGTGATGTCTACGGAATGTTTGGGGCAAGTGGAAGTCATGAGTGTTTTTGTGAGAGAGGGTGAGGTTGAGTTAATTTAGACCATTTGAGACGTAAATCTAATTCCCTCAAGGGGTTAGGATTATGTATTTGTGATGTAGAACATTGGAAATGTGTGTGTTCTGAATGTTGGAAATTTGTGAGTGTCTAATGGTGGGTTTGGAATTTTTAGTTGCATGTGCATATTGGCATGTTGGAAAAAGTGCCTATGTTATTATTGGGGTAGGGCATATTTTGGAAGTGTGAAGGGATCCTTTATACATGTTTGGGGTGTGCTGTGTGATTGCATGTGTTTTTGGTGATTTTCAGGAATTGTGAGTATGTACTTGTGTGTGTAAATGTCTGACTAAGGATAGTGCTGCAGAATATTGGTGATGTGTGTGGTTTATATGAATCTGTATTGGAAGATAGTAGGGTTTCTTCAGTGTGAGCATTTTGGAGCATTGGATTTTGTAGATGCAGGTAGTTTGAAGTTTTACGTGTATTTGAGAGAGGGTATATTTGCATACTTGTAGTGTGCTTGATAATCATGTTGCCAGAGCCATAAATGCCCGTTTCTTGGATATCAATGTCATAGCAAGAACTGTCTACCCAATATGCAGTTCAGCAGACAGCTGATTGTTATTGCTTTGGTCAGCAAACGGTATGTTCATCTCATGGTCAGCAGTTGCATGCTCAATGTTGTCTCATGATTGTGTTGCCAGAACAACTAATGCCAGTTTCTTGGATCCCAAGAATACTGTATCCGATATGCAGTTCATCAAGCAGAGCTTGAGAGGTAGCTAGTGCATCAGGGAACCAGCAGGAAGAAAGGAGCTGGCTGCCTCTATGATAGGATTGTGTGAGGGCTTTTTTTAAGGGGATATGGTGAGGGCAAGGGGGCTAGGGAGGGAAGCTGGAGGATTGTCTCATGATTGTTGTTGCTGTGGTCAGCAAACAATGTCTCTACTAAATCTTGTCTCATGAATTGGTTTTCTTTCAGGCTCTCTAAAAAACAGACTTACATAGGAGTTTAACAATCTGTGGTGTTCTTACAAATAATGATTACCTTCATGAGATCATGACATGTTGGTTATTTATACAAGGTCTGCTGATCGCGTTGTGTTCTTCCAAGTTATGTACATTTAGGATGTGGGCAGTGGCAGTTAATCAGCATCTTGGATTTTCCCTTTATATTCATGACCTTATAGACAGGATGGAGTCTGGTTTTAAAATGGAGTTCCACGTTATTTCTATTCTAACTTAGTTGTGGGTATATTTGGAGCTTGTGGTGAGAAGCGTGTATATTGAGTTTGTGTGTGTGTATTCAAGGAGCTTAGCAGATTGGATAAATATTTTCTAGGGTATGTTTTTACATTTTTCATTTGAGAGTTAGTATATATCTGGGAGTGAGTATTTTTATACTGATATAGTAATGGGGTTATGTGTTTATACCAGGGAGTGGGAGAATGATATTTGTATGTACTGGAATTACGTGATTTGGTTCTGTGTACTTAGGGGTACGGTGGTTTAAGATGTATACTTTGGGATTTAGAATGGGCCTATGTGTATTTATATATAATGTGCTGGAGATGTTTTCTTTGTGTCTGAGGAGTGTATACTGCTTTGTGTCTATCTCCATCAGAGTGTCGGTAAATTACATAAGTTTGTATAAAGGGTTTGGGATTGTCAGGAATGGTAGTTATTTCCTTTGGTTAATGCTAGGGTTTCTGCATGTGTATTTGGGAATGTTTGGAGATTGTGGTAGTAATATTATAATCTGGTTTTTGTACTTCATATGTATCTGAGCTAGAGAGGTGTATATTTGTAGGTAGTTTTGTAAGTGTGTGCATTGAAGGCTTTGTATGTGTATTAAAGGATTCAGGGATCCTCTGTGTTACCTCTAGGATGTAATGGTTTATCGGCTTGGAGTGGTTACTTATGTGTGTATTTTTAATGTTTGTGGGCTAATCTTCTATATATTTGGTTAACTTATGTTGTTTGTGGCTGTGTGTGTATATGGGTTCATGGGGTTTATGGTGTGTGTATTCTGGGAGATGTGAGATTCAGTGTGTGCATTTGGAAACAGGCTATGCAGATTTGTGTGTTCAAGAATTGTGGACCGTGTGTATTTTAGGCCTGTGGAATTACATGTGGGTATTTTTTTTGTGGGGAGTAGCTCATGAAACAACTGTATACTTGGTTTTTGAGAGTCTGTGTGTCCATAGGATATTCATTGTGAACATATGGGTAGTGTGTTGGTTGTATATGTTTGTGTTAAAGGACCTATTTTGCATGTATATTTAGTTGTAGGTGTGATATATGAATATTTGGGATGAGTAGACTTTTGTCTGTAAAAATCTAGGTAGTATGAAGTAGTTTGTATTTGTATTTTGGTTGCAAGTAGCAGTTGTATGTGTGTTTAGTGTATATGAAAGATAGTGTGTCCTGGAAATATGTAGTGTGGTTTTGTTTGTGTATTTGGGGTGATAGTTGAAGGTGTTACTTGGGGTGCAATTGGATTGTGTGCGCATATTTATATGAAGGAGTGCCACGAGGTAGCAATGCCATCTCATGCAGAATTTATTGTGTAATAAAATCAGGTGGGCTGCTGTTTTGCTGTTTATTTTTTTCATCTTTATTGAGAAACAATCGACATATACTATTGTGTAAATTTAAGGTCTACCATGTGATGATTTGATACACGTGTAGATTGTAAAACAATTGTCACAAGAGGATTATTTAATACTTCCATCCCCTCACATTTTGTTTGTGTGGTTAGAGCATTTAGGATCTTTGTTAGTGTGGTTAGAACATTTACTCTTAGCTGCTTTCAAGCATACCATTAAACAAATATAGTTAACTATAATCACAATGCTGTATGTTAGATCCTCAGAACTTAGATTCATGTTATAACTGGAATTCTGTACTGTTTGACCAACATCTCCCCATTTCCCCTAGCCCCTGGCAGCCACTACTCTACTCTGTATTTCTATAAGTTGGCTTGTTTACATTCCCAGTATAAGTGATGTGGTAAAATATTTGTCTTTTTATTTTTGTCTGACTTCACTTAGGTTAATGCCCTCGAGGTCCATCCAAGTTGTCGCAAATAGCAGGATTTCCCTTTTTCTTATGGCCAAATAATATTCCATATATATGTTCTAACCATACACAGATGAATGGATACAGAGGTGTGAAATCTTTCTTGTCCATTCATCTGTTAGTGGCCACTAAGGTTGTTTCTGTATCTTGTCTCTTGTGAATAATGCTGTAGTGAATATGGGAGTGCAGATATCTTTTCAAGATAATGATTTCATTTTCTTTGGATATATACCCAGAAGTGGAATTGCTGGATCATGTACTAGTTCTCTTTTTAATTTTTTGAGCATACTGTTTTTTATAATGTCCGTACCAATTTACGTTCCCACCAAAAGTTAGTATAGTGGATTACTTTTCTTAACTTGTTATCTTTTGCCTTTTTGATAATAGCCATTTTAACAGGAGTGAGGTGATACCTCATTGTGGTTTTGACTTGCATTTCACTAATGATTACTGATGTTGAATATCTTTTTGTATACCTGTTGCTCATTTGTATATGTTCTTTGGAAAACTGTCTATTTAGGTCCCATTTATCAGTTTTTGGGGTTTTTGTTTGTTTGTTTGTTTTTGTTTTGCTTTTGCTATTAGGTTGTCTGAATTCTTTATACATTTTTGGATAGTAACCCCTTATTATACTGATAGTTTACAAATATCGTCTCCTATTTCATAGGTTACCTTTTCATTTTGTAGATTGTTTCTTTGCTGTACATTTTCCTGACTTGATGTAGTCCCACATTTTAATTTGTGTTTTGTTGCTTGGGCTTTTGCTGTTACATCCAAAAAATCATTGCCAAGACCAACGTCAAGGAGCTTCCACCCTATGTTTTCTTTTCTGGTCTTTGTTATTTCCTTCCCTCTGCAAACTCTGGGCATAGTTCTGTTCTGTTTTGTCTTGGTTTGATTTTTGTTTGCTTCTTGAGGTGGAGTTAGGTTGTTTGAGATCTTTCTTTTTTCTTAATGTAGATATATATAGTTATAAGCTTTCTTAGAACTGTGTTTGCTGCTTTTCATAAGTTTTGGTATGTTGTGTTTCCATTTTGATTTGTTTCAGGATATTTTATTTCTGTTTTGATTTATTATTTGACTCATTGGTTGTTCAGGAGTTTAATTTCCACATATTTGTCAATTTTTCAGTTTTTATCCTCTTTTTGATTTCTAGTCTCATACCGTTGTGATTGGGAAAGACACCTGGTATCAATTCAGTCTTCTTAAATTTGCCGACACGTTTTGGGACCTAACATATGATCTACCCTGGAGAATGTTCCATGTGCACTTGAGAAGAATATGTATTCTGCTGCTATTGGATAGAATGTTCTGGAAATTTCTGTTATGTACATTTGCTCTAAAGTATAAATGTTTCCTCATTGATTTTCTGTCTAGATGGTCTGTCCATTGTTGAAAATGGGATATTGAAGTCCTCTACTATTATTATATTGTTGTTTGTATCTGCTGTCTGAACTTTTATTATTTGCTTAATATATTTAGGTGCTCCAATGTTGGGGGCACATAATTTATAATTGTTATACCCTCTTGCTGAATTGACCCCTTTATTATTATGTAATGACCTCCATTGTCTCTCCTTACAAGTGTTTGAGTTTAAGTCTATTTGTCTGAAATAATATAGCTACTTATGTTCTCATTTCGTTTGCATTTACATGCATGTCTCTTCCCATCCCTTACTTTCAGTCTGTGTTTGTCTTTGAATCTGATATGAGTCTCCTGTATGCAGGATATCATTGGGTCTTATTTTCTTTTAATCCATTCAACTGCCCTATGCCTGTTGACTTGAGAATTTGGTTCATTTACATCTAGAGTAACTATTGATAGATACGGACTTACTAATACCATCTTATTTCTGGATCTTTTTTAGTTCCCTTGTTCTTCCTCTTTTACTTTCTTTGTAAATTGATGATTTTCTATAGTGGTCTGCTTTGAATCCTTTCTTTTTAACTTCTGTGTATCTGCTGTAAGTTTTTGCTATGTGGTTACCATGGAGCTTACATAAAACCTCATATATATATATATGTATATGTGTGTGTGTGTGTGTGTGTGTGTGTATATAACAGTCTATATTATAAGCTTATGGCATCTTAACTCCAGTTGCATACAAAAACTTTATCCTTTTACTCTTCCCACCACATCTTATGTTTTTATGTCAAAATTCACTTCTTTTTATATTGTGTGTCCATTTACAAATTATTGTAGCTATTGTTATTTTTAATGATCCTGTCCTTTAACCTTTTATTAGAGTTAAGTAAGCAACACATCATAACAGTATTTGCCTATATACTGACCTTTACCGGTATGTTTTATATTTGAATTTGTCTGTATATTGACCTTTACCAGAATGTTTTATATTTTCATATGCTTTCATGTTACTAATTAGCACCAGTTCCTTTCAGCTTGAAGAACTCTTCAGCATTTATTATGAGGCACATCTAGTTTAGATCAACTCTCTCAACTGTTGTTTGTTTGAGAAATTCTTTATCTCTTCTTTGTTTCTGAAAGACAGTTTTGCTGTGTAAAGTATTCTTGTTTGGCAGTGTATTTCTTTCTTCATTTGAATTTATCATCTCTCTCTGTCCTAGCATGTGAGGTTTCTGCTTAGAAATGTGCCGATAGCTTAATGGGGGTTCTTTTATATGTGAGTTTTTTTTTTTTTTGTCTTGATGCTTTAAAAAGTATCTTTGTCTTTGATTTTAGATATTTTTATTATAATGTGTCTTTGAGAAGATCACATTAGGTTGATATTTTGGGGTGACCTATAGCTTCATGACCAACCCTCTCCCCAGATTTGGAAGTTATCAGCCCTTTTCCCTCCCTCCCTCCCCCTTCCTTCCTTCCCTCCTTCCTTCTTAAAACAGAAGTTTGTTCTCTCACAGCTCTGGAGACCAGAAGTCTAAAATCAAAGTGTTGGCAAGACCATGCTCCCTTCAGAAGCTCTAGGACAAATTCTTTTCCTTGCCTCTTCCAACTTGTGATGGCTGTATGCATTTCTTGACTTGTGGCTGATCACTCTAATCTTTGCCCTTGTCCTCACATGATCTCTCTTCCTCTCTGTGTCTTCTTTTCTTCTTCTAAAGACACTTGTCATTAGATGTAGAGTGTACCTGAATAATCCAGGATAATAGCAAATCAATATCGTTGACTTAATTATATACACAAAAACCTTCTAAACAATGTCATATTTAGAAGTTATAGGGAATAGGACACAGACACATCTTTTGGGAAAGGGCATCATTCAATTTATTTTGCCCAATGTAAGGTGGTTTTTTTTTTTTTTTTAAAGTGACAGGGAAGCATTTGGGCTGCTTTTGCCACCCACATTTTGTGAACTTTCTTATAGGTGCCTCAAATTTCATTCTCAAACTTACCATGTCACTATATGGGTTTCTGTGATGTCAGTACAACCAGGCAGGATGCAGATTGGGACCCAGATTATAGCTTTTTTCATATTAGCTTTCTGTGGTGTCTTTTTTTTTTTTTTTTTTTGCATAGCATAAAATTTACCACCTTGATGATTGGGTAAAGGAGAGTGTGTGTGTGTGTGTGTGTGTGTGTGTGTGTGTGTTTACATACACAGAGATTAGAGTAATACACACACACTAGAATACTACTTAGCCATGAAAAAGATGAGATATTGCCATTTGTGACAACATGGATGGGTCTTGAGAGTATCATGCTAAGTGAAATAAGTCAGATGGAAAAGGAGATAACTGTGCAATTTCAGTCATATATGGGATACAAAACAAAAGACAACAAATGAACAAACCAAATGCATAGCTATAGACAACAGAGTGCTGGTTACCAGAGGTGAAGGGGAGTACAAGGGTAAAAGGGTAAAGGTGGTCAAATATATGGTAATGGAAGGAGACTAGACTTCAAATTGTATTGTAGAGTTGTACACCTGAAATTTATATAGTGTTATTAACTGATGTTACCCCAACAAATTTAAAAAATTACCATCAACCATTTTTACCAATACAGTGGTATTAAATGCGTTCACATTATTGTGTAGCTTTTACCACCATCCATCCCCATAACTCTTTCATCTTGGTTCAGATAAAACTCTGAAACTCTGTACTTATTAAACAACTCTCCATTCTTTCCTTGTCACAGCCCCTGGCAACCACCATTCTATTTTCTGTCTATGATTTTGACTACTCTAAATACCTACGTGGAATCATGCAGCATTTGTCTTTTTGTGATTGGCTTTTTTCACTTAGCATAACATCCTCAAGGTTTGTCAATATTCTTGCATGTTATATAATTTCCTTTATTTTTAAGGTGGAATTATATTCCATTGTATGTATATACCACATTTTGATTTTCCTTTCATCAGTTGATGGACACTTGGATTGCTTCCATGTTTTAGATATTGTTAATAATGCTGCTATGAATATGAGCATACAACTATTTCTCCAAGATCCTGCTTTTAGTTCTTTTGGTATATAACCAGAATTGGAATTACTGGTAATATGGTAAATCTATTTTTAAGTTATTGAGAAAACTGCATACTGTTTTCTGTAGCAGCTATATCATTTAAAATTCTCACCAATGGTGCACAAGTGTACAAATCTCTCTACATCTTTGGCAGTACCTCTTTTACAGTAGCCATCTTAATGGATGTGAGTTGATATCTCACTGTAGTTTTGAATTTTATTTCCCTAATTATTAGTAATGTTGAGAACCTTTTCATATGCTTTTTGGCCATTCATATATCTTTGGAGAAATGTCTATTCAAATCCTCCACCTGGTTGAATCAGGTTTGTTGGGATTTTGGGCTTTGAGCTTTAAGAATTCTCTATTATGGATATTAGTCTCTTATGAGATATATGATTTGCGTGTTTTTTCCATTCCGTGTGTTTCCTTTTTACTCTGTGTATAGTCTTTTGGTTTACAAAAACAATATTTTTATTAAGTTTAATTTGTCTGTTTTTTTTCTTTTGTTGCCTGTGTATTTGGTGTCATATTAAAAAAGTCATTGCCAAGTGCAATGTCTTGAAGCTTTTGTCCTGTTTCTTCTTCTAAGACTTTTATTGTGTTAGGACTTAAATTTAGGTCCTTGATCCATTTTGTGTTAATTTTTATATATGATGTTAGGTAGGGTCAAACTTCATTCTTTTGTACATGGATATCCAGTTTTCACAGCACCATTTATTAACAAGACTGTCCTTTTCCAATTAAATGGTCTTGGCACTTCTGTCAAAATCATTTGACTATATATGCGAGGGTTTACTTCTGGATTCTCTTTTTTATTTCATTAGTTTTCATTATACAAGTCTTTCACTTCCTTGGTTAATTCTTAAGAATTTTATTCTTCTTGATACTATTCTAAATGCTATTTCTAAAAATTTTCTTTTCAAATTGTTCATTGTTTTTGTGTAGAATGCAACTGATTTTTGAGAATTAACTTTATATCCTGCTACTTTGCTGAATTAATTAACATTTTCTGTAGATTCTTAGTTTATTCTACATATAAGGCCATATTATCTGAAAATAAATTCACTTCTACCTTTCCAATTAAGATGACTTTTATTTCTTATGCTTGCCTAATTTCTCTGGTTATAACTTCCAGTACTACGTTAAATAGAAGTTATAAAAGTTGTAAAAGGCAAGGGTGTCCTTGCCTTTTTCCTGATCTCAGAGGAAAAGCTTTCTGTCTTTTATCATATTATGTTTGCTGTGGGTTTTCATATATGGCTTTTATTAGGTGGGGTACTTTTCTTCTGTTCTTACTTTGAGTATTTTTTTTTTATCATGAAAGGGAGTTGAATTTCGTCAGATGCTTTTTCTAACTCGTCAGGTATTCATATGTTTTCTTCCTTCATTTTGTTGATGTGATATATTGATTGATATTTTTATATGTTGAACCATCCTTGTATTCCAGGATAAATCCTATTTGGTCATTCTGTATAATTTTTAATATGCTGATGAATTCTGTGTTAGTATTTTGTTAAGTGTTCACAAAGGATATTAGTCTGTAATTTTCTTACAGTGTTTTTGGTTGGCTTTTGGTATCAGGATTATGTTGATTTTATAGAATGAGTAAGGAAGTGTCTCCTCCTCTTCAATTATTTGGAAAAGTTTGAGAAGGATTGATATTAGTCCTTTAAATATTTTGTAAATTTTACCAGTTTAGCCATCAGATCTAGGGTTTTCTTTGTTTGGAGATTTTTGATTACTGATTGAGTCTCCTTACTAGATATTCATCTATTCACATTTTTTTTGTGTGATTTAGTCTTGGTAGGTTTGTTTTTTTAAGAGTTTGTCCATTTCATGAACATTATCCAATTTGTTGATGTACAATTGTTCATAGTACTCTCTTATAATCATTTTTATTTCTGTAGCATCAGTAGTATTGCCCCCACTTTTATTTCTGATTTTAACAATTTGAGTCTTCTTTTTTCTTCAGCCATCCAGCTAAATGCCTGTCAGCTTTGTTGGTTTGTTCAAAGAACCAGGTTTTGGCTTTATTGATTTTCTCTTGTTTTTCTGTTCTCTATTTTGTTTATCTCTGCTCTAATCTCTATTATTTCTTTTTTTCTGCTAGCTTTGGGTTTAGTTTTTTTTTTCTAGTTGCTTAAGTTGTAAAGTTAGGTCATTGATTTGAGATATTATTTTTTAATGTAAGTATTTATTGCTACAAATTTCCCCCTTAGCATCACTTTTGCCATGTCCCATAACTTTTAGTATTTTGTGTTTTCATTTGCATTTATCTATAAGTATTTTCTAATTTCCCTTGTGATTTCTTCTTTGATACACTGGTTGTTTAGAAGTGTATTATTTAATTTCCATTATTTAATTTTGTAAATTTTCCGGTTTTCTTTATGTTATTTATTTCTGACGTCATCCTGTTGCGATCAGGGTAGATATTTTATATGATAGCTATCTTTTTAAATATTGAGACTTAATTTGTCACCTAACATATGGTCTATCCTGGAATATGTCCTATGTTCACTTGAGAAGAACGTGTATGCTGTTGTTAAGTGGAGTGTTTCTTGTGCATCTGTTAGATCTCATTGGCTTATTGTGTTAAATTCTCTATTTCCTTACTTATCCTCTGTCTGGTTGTCCTGTCCATTATTATGAGAGAGCTATTGAAATCTAGCTATTATTGTAGAAGTGGCTATTTCTCTCTTCAGTTCCATCAGTTTTTGCTTCATGTTTTCAGTATTCTATCATTAGATGTGTAAATGTTTATAATTATTATATCTTCCTGCTGCCCTTTATATCTGCAGATTTAACATCCACAGGTTCATCCAACCACAGATTAAACACAGTAGTCCAACATATGTACATCAATAAATGCAATACACCACTTTAATAGAAGGAAACAAAATTATTATCATTTCAATAGATGCAGAAAAAGCACTTGACAAAATTCAACATCCTTTCAAAATTAAAAACTCTCCACAAATTGGTTATAGACATCCTAAAACCATATGTGACAAACTCACAACTGATGACATTCTCAATGGTTGAAAGTTTGAAAGCTTTTCCTCTAAGATCAGGAACAAGATAAGAGTGGCTACTCTCACTATTCCTATTCAACTAGTCCTCACTAGAGCAATTAAGCATGAAAATGAAAAGACATACAAGTTAGAATGTAATAACTAAGATTGTCTCTGTTTACACATGAGATTTTCTTTGTAGAAAATCCTAAAGACTCTATCAAATAAACCTGTTAGAACTAATAAACATAAAGATGCAGGATACAAAGCTGACATACAAAAACTAGCTGTGTTTCTATACACAAGTAACCAAATATCTGAAAAATATGACAATACTCTTTACAATAACATCAAAAACAAAGAAATACTCTGGGATAAATTTAATCAAGGAGGCAAAAGATCTATATAATGTTTATTAAAGAAATTGAAGATGATACAAATAAATGAAAAGATATCGTGTTTTGATGGATAGAAGGAATTAAATTGTTAACAGTTCCATAATACCCAAACTCGTCTATAGATTCAGTGCCATCTCTCTAAAACTCTAATGCCATTTTCCACAGAGATAGAAAGAAAAATTCTAAAATTTATATGGAAGCACAACAAAACATGAAAAGCCAAAGCAATCCTGAGAAAAAAGAACAAAGCTAGAGAACTTATACTTTCTAATTTAAAACTTTATTACAAATCTATAGTAATCAAAACTAATAAAAACAGACACATAGACCAATAGAACAGCATAGAGAGCCCAGAAATGAGTCCACACATATTTAGTCACTTTATGACAAAGGAAGTGAGAATATACAAATGGGAAAAGAATAGTCTCTTCAATAAATGATGCTGGGAAACAGTGTCATGCAAAAGAGTAAAACTGGGTCCCTATCTTATACCATACACAAATTTAACTCAAAGTAGATTAAAAACTTGAATGTAAGTCCTGAAAATATAATATCCTAGAAGAAAACATTAGATGGTAAGCTCTTTAACATTGGCCTTGGTGATTTATTTGGGTTGGACACCAAAAACAAATGCAACAAAAGCAAAAATAAACAAGTGGGACTACATCAAAGCTTTTGCATAGCTAAAGAAAGAACAAAATGAGAAGGCAACTTATACAATGGGAAAAAATATTTGTAAACCATCTATCTGCTAAGGAGTTAATATCAATGTATAAAGAATTCATACAACTCAATAGCAAAAAACCAAATAATTCAATTAAAAATGTACCTAAATGTACAGTTTTCTAAAGAAGACAGGCATCTGAAAAGGTACTCAACAACAATAATGATAAGGGAAATGCAAGTCAAAACCACAAGTTAATACCTTGCACCTGTCAGAATGGCTATTATCAAAAAGATGGGAAATAAGTGTTGGGGATGATGTGGAGAAAAGGGGAACCTTGTGTACTGTTGGTGGAATGTAAATTGGCATAGCCACTGTGGAAAAACAGTATGGTGGTTCCTCAAAAAAAAGTTAAAACATAGAACTACTATATGATTCAGCAATGCCATATCTGGGTATATAGCCAAAGAAGTGAAATCACTACCTTGAAGAGATGTCTGCACCCATGTGTTCATTGCTGCATTACTTGCAATAGTCAGGACATGAAAACAAATGTCTATAAACAGACAGATGAAGACAATGTGGTATTTATAATGCAATGGAATATTTTCGCCATAAAAAAGGGAAGAAATCCTGCCACTTGTGACATCTGGATGGACTTTGAAGGCATTATGCTAAGTGAAATAAATCAGAGACAAGTGCCATGTGATCTCACTTATATGGGAATTCTATTTAAAACAAAACCAAAAAAACAAAAACAAAAACGAGCTGAGAGCTACAGAGACCAGACCAGTGGTTGCTAGAAGCAAGGGTTGGGTGGGCGTGAGAGTGAGAAAAATGGGTGAATGGGGTCAAAGGTACACACTTCGAGTTATAAGTTATGGGGTTATAATGTGCAGCATGGTGACTATAGTTAATAATACTGTATTGAATGTTTGAAAGTTAAGAGTGTATCTTAAAAGTTCTCATTACAAGAAAATAATTTTGTAACTATGCATGGGGACAGATATTAACCAGACATCTTAGTGGTAATTTTGCATTACATACAAATATCGAATCATTATGTTGTACACCTGAACATATAATGTTATGTCGATAATACGTCAGTGAAAAAATTAGTAATATCCTGTTAGAAGAAAAATATGCCTTCCTATATATTAGGAACATTCTACATTATTTAGGTTTTCTACTCTGATTAAAAGGCTGGAAGAATTATACATGTGTCTGCTCATAATGAGATTAAAAGAAATAACATAATCAAGGCTTAGGTGAAACTCATAGCTAAAACCTAAAGAGGAGGACATAAAAGCTGTTGTCGTCCCATTCCACAATTCTGAGGCCAAGAATAAATGGGGCTCCAGCCATGTTGGGGAGAGTTACAAAGTCCCAAGTCACTAGGCATGTGTGGAGACAGAGTTTCTAGTGGACCATTCTTCACAAGAATTCATAGAATCATAAATTCATCTGATTCACAGAACCATAATTTCATACTGACATCTCCACTTCCAGTCCAGCACAACAGAGTACATTATATTATAGCCTTTCTCATTCCTTTATTTTTAGTTTTTTTACTGAACAGACAGAACCTGGCTCTCATTGTCCACAATATATTTACTTCTATCTTAACCCTAGAATATACAATAAAAAGTGTGGGATAACCCCCCAATCTTTTTTGATTTTAATTATTTTGAACACATAAATATTAACATATTTCTAAATGTAAGAACAATTAAAAGATATACTCAAAGAAATGTCCCTCTTCTTATGTCTTCTACCCTGTTTTCATTTTCCTGTCCTTACCCCTGTCCCCTCCTATCTCTACTATGCCTTTAGTTTTTGGGTTATATTTACTGTTTCTTTTTTGCACACATTAATAGATACTTGTATATTTTCCTGTTTCTTGTCATTTCGTGTATGAAAAATACATACCTCATGAGAAAGTTCTTTAAGTCTAGTACCTAGACAAATGACAAAAATCTCAATCAATTATCAATTATAAGTGATTACATAAAGGAATGCAGATTGCTTCTAAAACTAAACCAGACTGTTGAATCTATTTTCTATTTTTCTTTATCCATAAGCATTCTGGTTCTGATTATGAGTACCTAAAGGCACTTACCATTCAATGTAAGTGTAAGCACAAAACAGTAACAGGCATCCTGATTGCTGTCTGGTCTATCAAAATGCTAATCTCTGTTTCTAATCTAAGAATATATACAAGCTTAAAAATCTTCTGATCAGTAAATATGAGGATATGGGCTAAGTGAATCTGTGGTGCCATTCAGTTTCAAGATTCTGTGAGTCTCCGTTCCCATGGTGCCATAGTTCTGATATTCCAAATTGCTGGAGAATCATTTTACTGAGGCATTTATAGGCACCATCACTCTCATGTCTTGAACATCCTCTGCCAGAGTTTGAACATGGGTGGAATGGGCTACACAGTGAAGAAGAACACCGTGAAAATAGGAGACCCCATATACCTGCGGAAGGCCCTTGTGAACAACCTCGGAGAGGAGAAGAGGACCAGGATCCACATTCAAAAACTGCAGAAGGCTTTAAATATCCGGTTCAGGGAGATTGATAGAGAAAAAGCAGCCCTGAGGAATTTTTTGGGAAAGCTTCAGAAGACAACCGGCTATTTTCCTCGACAGCCCCTCTGGTGATTAATGGCGCTATAGGTGAGGAGTTCGTGGAAAGGGTTCAGTACAAAACACATCTGCATCTCCTTCTGTTATCTCTATGTAACCTAAGAAAGCAGTATAACAAATCACTGGGACAGGTCAAAAAAGAAAAGGAAGACCATGCGATTGAAAACAAAAATGGAACGTCTGCAAGAGAATCAGAAGAGAGAATAAGACACTGTTTTTTCCAGATGATCCCATCTTTACAACTTGAAGTGGTGGTATGCAGTGCATACACTTTTTTTCATTCAGACTTTCCTTGAGACAAGAACAAAACTATGACGGATCTATCTGATATTGATCATGGAATACATATATTTGCCTTAATCCTGCTCTTGTCTCATTGATATTATTTTCAATTATTTTTATAGTTTGATAGCATGAATAAAAACTGAGTTTAAGGGAACTTGATTCAAATAAAGATTTTGCCATGTAATGCTTGTGTGATCCTGGACTTATAAACTATTCTTCAAGATGGAGATAACACCTATAATGCTTTATGGTATTAAATAAGAAAAAATATGTAAGATTTTGTAACATACTATATAAAATATATATGATATGTCTTATGTATATCTTAAGATACATATAAGATAATACAGAGCCTATTGAACATACCCCCAAAATGATAATAGCTAGTATTATAATCGATTTTGTTTTAATTATTTTTATTACTATGTAATAGAGCTCAGGTTCTATTACCAGCTCTTCACCAACACCCTAGGTCTCTAGGCAAGTCCACTTCCATTCCTGTGCCTTGGACTAGAACTGGATTAGCTTGTCTCCAAGGCTCCTTCCAACCTTAAGCTCTTTGATACTAAAACTTTGTTGTTCTACTTTGAAATGTATTTACAGGACAGAGAAAGGATCCAACAATCAGAATTCATATTCAAGTGTCTTTAGGGAGTTGGATATATACTTCTATTTAGCCATGACTGCTTTACCTACCTTATGTTTAAAGATACATGAATGATATATTCAAGTATGATATATTCTTAGTAGCATCTCATGGTATATTTGTTGGGTCACTGCAGAGCACTTCTTGAAAGACCTTGGGATTAAGTTGCATGTCTTTATAATTTATTTAAACTCAGCATTCAAACACACATGGAATCTACCAGACGTTGCTGTTTGATATAATAGGCAAGTTAGCTAACATTTACATACCTTTGTGTGTACCTTAAGTTGCTTAGATTTTTCAACTGTAAAATGAGAATAATAGTACTTAACTCAGAAGACAGTTGTGATGGCACTTTGATAGGTCGTAGGAGAGGGAAATTGGAGAGGGCCTTATGTGTCTAAGCAATGTTGCTTAGCAGCAAAATGGGGAATGTACTGGTTATCTCAGGCTGCTGTAACAAAGTACCACCGACAGGACAGCTTAAACAATAACAATTTATTCTCTCAGTTTTGGAGACTTGAAGTTTGAGATCGAGGTGCTATGGCTGGTTTCTCCTGAGACACCTCTCCTTGGTTTGCAGATGGCCATCTTCCCATGCCCTCACACGGGCTTCCCTCTGTGCATGGCTATGTCCTAATATCTTTTGATAAGGACACCAGTCATGTTGGATTAAGACCCACCCTAATGACCTCATTTTACCTTAATTACCTTGCAAAGATCTTACCTCCAAATACAGTCACATTCTGAGGTACTGGGGGTTGGGACTGCAACATATGAATTTTGGGGGTATACCGCTCACAGCCTGTAATGGAGTTTCTGGATTAGAGAACTCTGACAAGCAGCATCATCTCAGGTCTTACCTATGGCTAGCAGATGTTGGGTGCAGTTTCATAGAGTATATGAAACAGGTTCTAAATGGCCCCAAAAGGGTTTATTTAGATTACATTTAAAGCAACAGGATATATAAAAATTTGAGTTTGGTATCAAGAGTCTTTGAGCTAGAGGTCTTAGACTGCTATGAAAGAATGAAGCAGCATAGAAGCCAACACATAGGGGCCCTGCAATATACAGGGCCATCTTTGCCTTGTTTGTATAGTAATCCATTCTCTGGCTCCATGTTGTTTTGTAACCTAAGTTGTGTTACTTTGTAATACCTGAGTTTGAAGTCAGTGATAAAGCATTCTAAAGACCTCAAATCCTACAAGAGCACAAAGTAGGATTTCAAAGCCAATTTCCTGCTAGCTGGCCCACTTAGTAGGGGAAAAGCCAGGGGAATTGATCAGAAAAGGAGATTCTGAATTGTTCAATCTGTTGTAACATCAGTAGATGGTGACATTATGTCCCCTTTGAAACATGTCTCTGGCTATCTGTAAATCTTAGTGTTATTGACCCACATGCAGCAATATGTGTGAGCAAGTGAACAGACACCACCTACCTCTACATTTAACAGCAAGTAAGTAATCTAAGGCTATGCAGTTATCTAACACCATGTCCCTAAAGTACACTGGAATTCATTCTAGTTCTAATTTTGGGCCATTTGTTTAATTTCTGAGGATAATTCCTTGGGCATGGCTATCTATTTTCAGTGTTGTGAGGTGTCCTGCACATAGGCTGTTCCTACTGTCCCCAGAATAAGTGGTCCTAGAAGGGTTAGTACCAGGGGGATGACTGGGAGGGCATGTTTGAGGCATTGGAGAGCTGTGGCTAGCATGGTTTGCAGGAACAAGTATGTGGGGGCGGGGCGGGTAGCAGTTCCATTGCTGAGAAAAAGTCTACAGGAATTTTGAGCCAAATCCAAGTGCAGTAAATAAGTTGTAAGGTTGGATGGGGGGAAAGCTTGTGATAGTAGAGGCAATTTGATTCTCTGTCAGGTCCGTCAGGCTCCCTCTGTTGCCTGTATACTCTTCCCAGGAAAGGTAAGTTTGTGTTGCTTTAGTGCAATTTCAAGTGGTGCTAATAGGAGCATATATTGTTATAGTCAAACGAACTTGGGTGTTCTCCACCTCGCACTCATTACCTGGGTCAGTTATGTGCTCAGTCCACCATTGCCAACACATCTGTGTCACTAGCCTCACATAAATTCATTGGATTCTTGATGCCCTTGTTCGATATCAGTAGTGAGGGGAATAGATTTGTCTTGATAAATGAGATTTATGAAAGAATTTGGCCAGAGGGGAGGTTTAATGCTATGTATACTAAAATCAGGTTGTCAGAGTCAAGCCCAGAATGAGGTTAGATCTGAATAGATAGGTATTGCTATAGCTACGGCTACGTGCAGATTTGGTTTGGTGGGCAATTATATGTTCCCTCTTGTTCAGATTGGTGTGGCTTAGTGATCTCTCCAATTGCCAAAGGTAAGTAAGTAACATCAGTGCATTGGGATAGGTTTCATAAGTACTCTTAGCAGTTGAAAATAAAGTTAATTTAGCCATGTACTAAATTAGATCCTGAAGTATGAGGCACTCACATATGGGATCATCACAGGTGGGCCAAGTTATTTCAAAATAGACATCAATTGTATTATATATTTAGCCCATTTCTGTACCTATTCAGTATAACATTGTTGAGTTTCACTGTGGAATCACCTGCTCCATTGTAGAGTAAACTTCTCTAGGGCAGACATTTATACAGCTTTCAAAGCCTCAGGGATGGCCCCTTGGGAGGTGGTGGTGTGACTACACCAAAAAATTTCCTCCCAGGTTAGCCTCGCTACTGGTCTTTTCATTGTTTCTGTGAGGTGAGATACGTAAATTTTTTAAAAATTGAGATAATTGACATGTAGCATTGTATTAGTTTTAGGTGCGCAGTAATGATTTGAAACATGTATATACAGCTGACCCTTGAAGAACACAGGTTTGACCTATGCAAGTGCACTTATATGCATATTTTTTAAATCCCTAATTTCTTAAACATGCCTAAACCCAAGTAATAGTATGTTGTATACAATGCCTTCCTTGTATATTCTGGTTAGGATTCGGGGAGGTGGTCTATGGTAACGTGGCCTTGGCCATTTTGTTAATGCAGCCTCTTTCCACTTCTGCAAATGAGGTTTATACTAGAAAGGGATAGAGAACATTGTAATGAATAGAAAGAGAGGTCAAGAGTCGCAAGGGCATATACATTGTCGGCAGGGGTTATATTTATCGTCATCTCAGGGATTAGTGGGAGACACTGTTTTATCTCTGTAATCCCATGAGGTTCGTTAATATTGTCTCTGAACTATAGAGATTTTCATTCAATTGGACCAATCATGAGTATCCTTGTTGTGGTACTGGGTACATACTATCTCTGGGCACTCCTTAAATAAGACTTGTAAGTAGTTCCCCCATTGCTCTATTTTTTTAATGACATTATTTAACAATAGTGAAGTAGATTTCATTCGATTTGACATAAAGTTGGCTTACAGGGCCTAGAAGGAACCTGTGAGTCACAAGTCATATCATAGAGTTGGGCTTAGCCAGAAGGGGTATTGCTAACAGTAGTAGAGATAGGAGGTAGAATGCTAGCCTCAGTGTTGATTGACCAATCCAAAGAGCCAATGGCATGGTTCCCATTGTCCTCAGTCTGGCCCGTATTGTGTGTCTCTCTGAGGTGTGCTTACAAATGAACATGGAGTGGGTGTGGGTAGAAACTTCTCAGGTAAGGAAGTGGCACAGCAGCAGAGTATGGGTTAAAGTCAGAAGTCATCTGCGGCCGGAAGTAGGGCTACTGATTGTCTCCTGAGCATCACCCAAATACTGTTACCCAGAATGAGGGTGATTAGTTCTACCTCCTGAGTGTCAAGAGCAGGTCCATGTTGGTTCCACAAAGTACAATCTCTCTAAGTGGTGGTTGGTGGTTTGTTTGGTTAACACTGACAATGAGCTGACTCAAACTGAGGGTGGTCCCAGAGATGGTGGTCCACATCAGGTTTTTTTCAGGATGAGGGAGAAGTAGGGTCAGGCTCTGGATTTTGCATGAAAGAGAATGGAACAATGAAGGTACTAAGTGGAGGTTCCTTTGCTGTGAGTAGCAATGTCAGGGCTACCATGTCCACAAAAACTGGTCATTCTGTTGTATCTTGTGTGGATGTATACACCAGCAGAGGTTACAGCATCTGTTGGAGGTCTCCTCAGTTTTATATGAATTTAAACATGGTGCAGATATGCCATGAAGTGGATGAATTTAATGTAATCAAGGAGTGAGGATTTAATGTAATATCATCAGGACAATGGGGAGCATTTGACTACTTAGGGGACCATTGTCCTCCCAAGTTCTTTCAACAGGCTTTGTTTGAAGAACCCATTATGTATTTCTGTGATACCTGCCACTGTTATTTTGTAATGTCATTTCATAGTGCCCATGATTGTATTTGGTTTATGGTGAAGTGGTAGCTTCAATCTGATTCTGTAGCTTGTGGTGCCCTCAAAGGCTATAAAAGGTGTTTTGTCCACCTTCAGTGACATTAGCAGAGATAGGTGCCTCATATGGAGAAGTTAATAGACGGCCTGTGTAAGTACTAACATTGTTAAGGCAAATTCATTGGCTCTTGCTGCTGATGACAGAGGTACAGTGAAGTCAATTTGCAGGTTCTAACGTGGCCCTTCTCCTCTACAGATTTTTTCTCCCGTGCAATAGGCCCAGTGTCTAGATTTCTGGCATGTGGTACAATCCACAATGGCTTTGTATAAATGCTTCTCCCTGGGTCAGCTCCTCTATTAACAATCTGTTTTTGTCACCCCAGGATGCCTAAATGCCCTGACTTTCTTGTGGCCACCGGTAGAAATGACAAAGCTCTGGGACTCATCCTTCTTCAGAAGGTTTACCTGTTTGGTGGATTGTTTAGTTTGTCAGCTTTGGTGGTGTATCATGCCTCTCTCATGTCTTTTAGGAGCTAAGGCATAGTGCACCCAGATGAGTAGAATGGGGGCCAGTCTGGCCAATTTTTCCCCCATATCTCTTTACTCCAAATGACTTGGCCTTGGTTTTTTCAGCCCTAATTTTGCCAAAGTCACAATCAAGTAGTTAGCCCAGTACCACCAAACAGGAACATATCTGTGAAAATTGAAACCTTAGGAAAATGTTTGCCAATAGCATACTCTTGCTAGGAGTATTACATAAATGTAAATTGGAATATTTGAATAGGGATAATAGGCTATGATTGTCCATTGTCTGGCTCCCTTTACCTCCCCCCCCCCCCCCCCCCGCCGCTCACTTCACTGGAAAAGAGCATTGGTTTTCTTGTTTTGAGAATGCTAACCATCCTCCCTCCAGCCCCCATTGGCCAAGGTGTAGAGGGATTTCTGGAGGTTTTGGCAAGGCCTCTGTTGCTGATCCAATTCTACAGGAAGCTTTTACCATTACCCAGGACATAATAGGAATCTTAGTTCATAGGGTGATTGGCTTAGTGCCAATAAGAATTTCAGTTTTGATAACTGAAAAGTAGAAATGTTACAGGTGACTGATGAAGAGGAGTCAGAAAATACTAGAGGAAAGAATGTTTTAGTGCCAGAATCCAAGCATCCCACCAAGTGTTGGTTGGATCCCTATACCAATGTGGGAAGTTGGAGTGCTAGAAGCTTGACTTTTACTGGATTGGGAATAGTTCACCCTTCTGAATTACAAATATAACTCAACACTTTAATCGATTGGAAGGGGCCTTGTACCTTTGGGGGGAAATTGTCCATCCCTCTCAGTGAGGTGTTCACTCACAGCTGTAATGGCCTATGAGACAGTCTTAGTCCAACGAGGAGAATGTTGTCCATATAATGCAAAAGCTGAGCTTCTGGTAGAATTGTGGGTTAGGAATCCAGGTCATGGCTGAATAGCCCTTCTGTAATTGCAGAGCTATTTAAATACTCAATAAATGATCAGGTAAAGGTATACTGTTGACCTCAAAGGTGAAAGCAAATTGTGGTGGACTCTCTTGCAAAATTTTTACTGAGTAGATCATGTTAGCCAAGTCTATAGCTTTAAATTATTTATCTCTGTTGTTATGAATGTCATCATCAGGATAATGATATCTGGTAGAAGTACTCCAACAAAGAAAACAGCTTTGTTTAACTTTCTATGTTTGTAGTTAGCTTCCATTCATAGTGGTGGCTTTAAGCACAGGCCACACCAAGGAAATAAAAGGTGAGATCGTAAAATCAATAATTCTTCTTACCTAAGCCATCTATGAAAAAGCCCTAATCCTTCAGTTAACCTATTCCCACCAGGTGGCACACACCAATAAATAAAAGCCTTAAGCTTATTACCTGCTGACTAGAAAGTGTATTCCAATCATGGGAAAATGGAGAGTCTCAGGGAAACAACAAAGATAGAAGCACTTTTTAGTAAAACTGGGCCAATTCTAATAGTTAAGTTGGAAATTACCCATTATTAAGTCTGTTACCTCTTTGAAGGGTCCATTTAAAACAAGAGTGCTTCCTGGCATTAGGGAGATTTGGGCATCTATGTCCAACAGAGCCAGCCAGCATTATTTATTTTTTGGAGCCCAAACCACAGTTAATACAAAAGGGTGGCTGTTTGCTGGAAGGGTGTTGCTTCTATGATGGCCAGACTAGTATGTAGAGTGGGTTCCTGTCACTGATGGAGATTAGGGCCAGGCACAGAAGGAAAGGATGACTTTGAAAGTAACTCTTGCTGTGGACTATAGCCTAAACCTAGTAAGTATTTAAATGCTCCACTGATTTCCCAGAGGTCATCCAACCTGGGACCTCCCATTTCTTAGGTTCCACTAAACCTCTCTCGTTCAGTTTAATCAGGGACCCAGCTGTACGTGGTCTGTTTGGTCTGGAAAGGAGGGAGCCTCAGTTAATTGCAATTTTGATTTAGGCCAGGCAGAATATTGTTGTAGAATTAACAGGCAGCACTTGACTCTCAATTTGTCTTTCAAGAGTTTCTATGAAGTCAAGGGTAGGTATAGCCTCTTGCATCATTTCAGCATTCACTGTTATTGTCCATAAAGAGGATTTATATTTGTGAGGTGCCCCTTGAGAAACAACTTGATAGACTCAGGACTGAACTTATCTTCCCCTGATTCGCCAAATCATCATGATGTATGCCATTTTCTGCCTGATAAACCCACTCCCAACAGCTCCAAATAGCAGAGGAGATCTTTGGCCTCAGCTAATATTTTCCCCTGACAATTTGCCAGGCTGTTATGAGGCCTACCATAGATCATGTAGCCCCACAAGCAATAACAGTCCACATCCACAAAAGTACATATGGATAGGGTCCAAAGCCGCCTCTGAGAGTCATTCCCACTTTCCAGATTAATTATGTGGAATCCTTTAATAGGGATACATTTTTCCACCTCATACTATCATAGCTTCATTAGGTGGAGCTCATTCCCTAGGAGATACATTCTAGACAGCCAGGTGGCCTTTTTTCTTTCGGTTCCTAGATAAGGTATTTAAGGAGAGACTGGGTCTTAGGGCAAGAGAGAAGACATGTCTCCTCCTGCAAATGAGAGGAGTCCTGGCTGACCCTTCTCATTTGTCTTTTCTTTTTATTTTGCAGGTGGTAACAAACCAGAGGGTAAATTATCCCAGTCACTGCTGGGAGGATACTGTGCTGCCTTTTTCCTTTCAAGGGCTTCAATCAGTATCCCCAGAGTCCTCCTCTCCATTGGGCATGCTCTGTGAGTTTGGGCTCCTGCCTCCTCTTCAGGCAGGCTCTCAGGTACCCTGGTGAGAAGCAGTAGCAACCAAGCCCCAATATGTGTCTTGTGGTTTGGAACACCTCTTCAGTAAGATGGCCAAGTCCTTGAGGGTCCTGAGAAGGACAGGGATATAAACTTTGCCTTTAGTCACTTTAAGTAATGCTTTTGCCAGCTCAGTAAGAGTGCTTGCATTGGGGAAGGTCTAGAATGATGACATCCACAATACTGTGATCAGGTGTCACAACAGTAGAGGCATTCCAGCTGTATGCAAAGGTGACTCTTCACCTGGTGTTTGGTGGCCGTCTCTGCTTTATCATCTTTTTTATACACCATAGCAATTGCCAGGGATGAGGACATCCTCTCATCTCAGAGTGCCCCAAATTACTAGCCCACTATAGGAAGCTTCTCCTGCTATAGACTGTTGTTTGTGGAGCCAGGAGGTGGCTCACCCTCAGTCTAGAAGGGTACATTGTTCCCCTTTTTCTATTCAAGCCCACATGTTTTAGGCAATATCCACTGCCTGCCCTGGAGGAACCAGGCAGGTGGGCTGACCAGTCATTCAGATGATTCAATGTCTCTAGCCCCAAAGTCAATTCTGATGGTGTGGAAGCAAATGCTGGTGCTACTTCTTGACCAGGCTAATGAGACACAGGAAGAGGCTGTGAAAATATAGAGTGCAGTACAGAAGAGTGATACCATCCAAAGTGATGCAGAGGCAGTCTGAATTTTGAGTCCCAGCCACTTAAGACCATCTGGGATCAAAATGTCAATTAATTATCTTACTGTGTAGACTCCATGCCAGTTATTTGATCCTAGCCAAAATCCTGTCTTCAGTGCCCCATGTGATGAGTTGGAGGATTTAAGGAGGGGTTACCAAGGAAAAGACAGGACTATGGGATGGCAGTGGCACATGATATTATTTGAACAGTATTTTGACAGGTTGCCTGAGAGAGAAAATGCTTCACAACAGGAGACCTTCCAGAGAGATCTGCACAGCACCACCACCCAGGGGTGAAGAGGGCAAAGGAAATCCTAAGGGAAATAAAATGGGAGAGGTATCTAGGTGCTGTTACTCAGCATAAGAGAGAGAGTCTCTGGGCGGAGTCTTCCAAAGAGCAGCAGTAGCTTGGGGTCTTTTATACCCTAGAATTCATCTTATCAATAACTAGCAGATGTTGGGTGCAGTTTCATAGAGTATGCAAAGCAGGCAGTCTTAAATGGTTAAAAGAATACTTATTCTTGCTGTATTTAAAGCAAGTGGATGTATTAAAGTTTGCCCTTGGTTTTGGCAGACTTTCAACTAATGGCTCAGCTTGCTGTGAAGAAATAATGTCGGGGCCAATGTACAGGGGCATCTTTATCTATGTGTGTGTGTGTTTTCCCATAATAGGGCCTAGGCCTCCTTATAGAAGTGACTGATTCTAGGACTGGGGGAGGTCAAATACAGATGAGCTGAAACATCTTATAATCCCAGAAAGTATGGAAATTATTAATGATGGAACATAGCAAAGGATACAGGAGGAGTGACATCAATGGAAATAGAGTAAAAACTCAGGAAACTCCTCTAAAAAGAAATGAGACAATTAACATAATTTGTCAGAATCATCTTTCCTTAGGACCCTGGATATTAGCCACAGGTTTGCAGAAAGCAGGAGTGTTTATTCAAGTAAAACAACAAAAACTAGTAATAGAATGCCTTGTATTTTAAGTTGCAGGAGTCCCATACCCCTCTACAGCTCCATGGTAGCCTCAAAAACTAAAAGTCACCAATCAGTGAAAAACAGCAGCCTGACAGCCAATGGAAGGGGTAAAACAGGATTGCAGCTTTTTAAACCCTCCATTCCCAGAGAATTATTATTATTTGATCTGGCTGGTGGTTCCCTGGAATACACTGCTGGGAAGGCTAACCTTATTTGATCTCAGAGCTTGCCTAGTTTGAAAAGCCTTTTCCTTGAGTGTGTTTGTCAAGAACAATTACAAGAAATTGTTTAAATTTATAACTAATAGTTGGGGCCAACAGTATGCCAATCAAATAGTGTAAAAGGAAAAACTGGGGAACAAGATATTCATAGAGGGTTTGAAAAACCCCTAGGAATCCAGAAGGCCACTAATAGCTAAGCTTAAAAAGCAAAAAAAAAAAAAAAACAAAAAACAAAAACAAACAAAAAAAAAACAAAAACAAACAAACAAACCAAAAACCAAAAAACAAACAAACATAAATCACTTCTCCCAGTTTTTACAGATCGATTCTGTATTTGGGTATTCCTTTGTTGCTTAGCCAGGCCATTTACAATTTTGCCTTCACCTTTCCTTTCTGTTTGCACTGGGCCTAGAGATCAGCCAGAGAGGAAAGCTTAGGATCTTCTCAGGTCTTTTCTGTGTCATGTGTCATGCCCAGGTTATAAACATGTCTTTCTAAATTACTCAGAATACTAGGCACTTTTGAATGTCCCAGTTTCTCAAAAAAATTTCCAGCTTTTCTTGCCAGCTTTTGGCATGTTTATTATTTGCATCAACTGTAATCTTTTGCCCTGAGTTGCAGTAGATCGTTCATTCTCCTTAGAACACTTTTTGAGGAATGCCTTCTGTGTAGCCATTCTTTTCTCGCCTGAGGGAATTCCAAATTAGGTGAAACAGACAAGCACCTTCTGTCAGTTCCTCTAGTAGTCCCTGAGACAGGTCAAAAAAGATAAACACAATTTGTTGCAAATAAGATCTCTGCTCCCTGTAGAACTAGGGACCAGGGTTCCACAATGGGAATTCCGGCTGCCTTCTTCAAGACTGCTGCCAAGCTGACAAGGAGTCAAGTAGGTCAAATAAGTACAAGTGAAGTTGCTGCGGTGCATTCCTACAATTTGAAAATTGACTTTTTAAATTCAGCATTCTCCTGCTGGCTGTAAGCCTCTGTTTCCATAATTCTATGTTGATTTTTACAACTTTTCAATTTTTCAGTGTTTCTGTGGAGGGATGGGGGTCTGGGAACTATCCACTCTGACACTTGTGCTAATATTATACTCGTTAGTATTTCTTGTAACGTGGGTCTGTTACGAAGGAATTCTTTCAGTTTTCATTCAGCTCAAAATATTAATTTTTCTTCATTTTTGAAGAAAGTTTGTTGGATACTTAGTTGACAGGTTTTTTTTTTTTTTCTCTCAGCACTTCGACTGTGTCTTCCCACTGTCTTCTGGTGTCCGTGGTTATCTGTTATTTTATTGAGGATCCCTTTACCATGATGACTTGCTTTTCTGTCACTGTTTTTAAGATCCTTTATCTCTAGCTTTACTTATGATATGTCTATGTGTGAATCTCTTTGAATTTATCCTTTATGGAGTTTGTTTAGCTTCTTGAATATATATTTTAATGTTTTAATCAAATTTGAGAATTTTTCAATCACTTATTTCTTCAAATATTCTCTCTGTCCCTTTCTCCTGTCCTTTTTGGAATCTCATTATACATATGGTATGTATATGCATATTATGCATATGCTTGATGGCATTCCACCAGTATCTCAGGCTATATTCTTTTTTCTTCATTAATTTTTCATTCCCTTTCTGACTGGAAATCTCAATTGATATATCTTCAGATTTTCCTATTCTTTCTTCTACCTGCTCAAATTTACTATTGAGCATCTGTATTGAATTTAATTTCAACTTTCAAATCTAGACCTTATATATTTTTCTTCATAATTTCTATTGCTTTATTGATACTTTATTTGTTGAGACATTATTTTCCTTGTTTCTTTAAATTAAAGAGTTGATATTCAATATTATTTTATATTAGTTTCAAGTGCACAGCATAGTGGTTAGACATTTATATAATTTACCGTGGTCCCCCAATTAGTCTAGTATCTACCTGTCACTATACATATTTTTTATAATATTATTGACTATATTTTCTGTGCTGTATTTACATCCCTGTAACTATTTTGTAAATACCAATTGGTACTTCTTAATCCTCTCACCTTTTGCACTCAACCCCTCAAAGCCCCTCCCATCTGGCACTCATCAGTTTGTTTTCTGAATCTATGAGTCTGTTTCTGTTTTGTTTGTTCATTTATTTTGTTCTTTAGATTCCACATGTAAGTTAGATCATACAGTAATTATCTTTCTCTCTCTGACTTATTTCACTTAGCATAATGCCCTCTAGGTCCATCCATATTATCGCAAATGGTAAGATTTCATTGTATGGCCAAGTAATATTCAGTTGCATATATGTACCATTTCTTTATCCAGTCGTCAGTCGATGGACACTTAGGTTGATTCCATACCTTGGCTATTGTAAATAGTGCTGCAGTGAATGTAGAGGTGCATATATCTTCTTGAATTAGTGTTTTGAATTTCTTTGGATAAATACCCAGAAGTGGAATTGCTGGGTCATAAGGTAGTTCTCTTAATTTTTTGAGGAACCTCCAAACTGATTTCCATAGTAGCTGTACTAATTTGCAATCCCGCCAACAGTGCACAAGGTTTCCTTTTTATCTACATCTTTGCTAATATTTGTTGTTTTTTGTGATTGATGATAGCCATTCTGATTGTGGTTTTAATTTGCATATCTCTGATGATTAATGACGTTGAGCATCTTTTCATATGTCTATTGGTTATTTATATGTCCTCTTTGGAGAAATATCTATTTAGGTTTTCTGCTCATTTTAAAAATTGGATTGTCTGGTTTTTTGGAGTTGAGTTATATGAGTTTTTAAAAATAAATTCTGGATATTAACCTCTTATCAGATGTATCACTGGCAAAGGTCTTTTCTCATTCAGTAGGTTGTCTGTCCATTTTGCGTTTTGTATGTATCTGTCCAGTTTTCACAAAAACATTTATTAAACAGTCTTTACCCCATTGCATATTCTTACGTCCTTTGTCATAGATTAAAATGACCATATAGGTGTGGGCTTAGATCTGGGCTCTGTATTCTGTTCCATTGATCTATGTGTCTGTGTCTATGACACTATTATGCTGTTTTGATTACTATAGCTTCATAGTAATCAGGTAGTGTGATACTTCTAACTTTGTCCTTCTTAAGATTGGTGTGGCTATTCAGGAACTTTTATGGTTCCATATACATTTTAGGATGTATATTTCTGTAAAAAAAATGCCAGTGGTATGATAGAATTTGCGTTGAATCTATAGATTACTTTTGGTAGTATGAACATTTTAACGATGTTTTCTTCCTATCCATGAACACAATATATGCTTCCATTTATTTATATCTTCTTCCATTTCTTCAATGTCTTATAATTTTTTTTACCTCCTTGGTAAAGGTTATTCCTAAGTATTTTTTTGATGCAGTCATAAATGGGATTGTTTTCTTAATTTCTCTGATAGTTTATTATAATTGGTGTATGAAAGTGCAACCTATTTCTAAATATTAATTCTGTATCCTGCTACTTCACCAAATTCATTTATCAATTCTAATAGTTTTTTGGTGGAATCTTTAGAGTTCTGTATATATAGTATCATGTCATTTGCAAATAATGAGTTTTATTTCTTTCTTTCCAATTTGGATGCCTTTTATTTCTTTTCCTGGTCTGATTACTGTGGCTAGGGCATTCAATACTATGTTGACTAAAAGTGGTGAAAGTGGGCATCCTTGTCTTGTTTCTGATCTTAAGGAAGATGCTTTTAGCTTTTCCCTTTTGATTATATGTTAGCTGTGGGTTTGTCATATATGGCCTTTATTATGCAGAGGTGTGATCCCTCTATTCCTTCCTTGCTGAGAGTTTTTAACATAAACGGGTGTTGGATTTTGTCAAGATGCTTTTTCTGCATCTATTGATGTGATCATATGATTTTTATCTTTCATTTTATTTATGGTATGTATCACATTAATTGATATACAGATACTGAAGTAAACTTGATCATGGTGGGTGATTTTTTTTAATGTACTGCTGAATTCAGTTTGCTAATATTTTGTTGAGGATTTTTGCATTTGTGCTTACCAGGGATGTTGGTCTATAATTTTCCTTTTTTGTTATGTCTTTGGTTTTGGAATCAAGGTAATAGTGGCCTCATAAAATGAGCTTGGGAGCCTTCCCTCCTCTTGAATATTTTGGAATAGTTTGAGAAGACTGGGTATTAGTTCTTTGAATGTTTGGTAGAATTCACCTGTGAAACCATCTGGTTCAGGACTTTGTTTGTTGGTAGTTTTTTTTTGATTACTGATTTGATTTTGTTAGTAGTAATCAGTTCAAATTTTCTGTTTTGTCTTGACTCAGACTTGGAAATTGTAAATTTCTGGGAATGCATTCATTTCTTCCAGATTGTTGGCATATAATTGCTTATAGCATTTTCTTATAATTCTTTGTATTTCTGTAGTGTCAGTTGTCACTTCTCTTTCATTTCTGATACAGGGTCCTCTCTTTTTTTCTTGATGAGTCTGGTTAAAGATTTATCAATTTTGTATATCTTTTCAAAGATACAGCTCTTGGGTTTATTGATCTTCTGTGTTTTTTTTAGAATCTATTTTGTTTATTTCTGCTCCAATCTTTATTATTTCTCTTTATAGTCACTTTGGGCTTTGCTATTTTTCTAGTTCCTTTAAGGTTAAATTGTTTATTTGAGATTTTTCTTATTTCTTGAGGTAGGCTTGTATTGCTATGAAATTTTTTCTTAGGTCTGCTTTTTCTATGTCCCATAGATTTTGGGTCATTGTATTTTTGTTTTCATTTGGGATGAAATTCTCTAAAGATATCATTTAAAGCCACTGTTTCCTTGTTGATTTTCTCTGGATGATTCTATCATTGTTTTATTGTCGATCTCTCCTTTTATGTCAAAATTTGCTTTATATATTTGGATGCTCCTATGTTGGGTGCATAAATGTATATTAGGGTTACATCCTCTTGTTGGATCAATCCCTTTACATTATGTAAGGCCCTTCTTTCTCTCCTATTATAGCCTTTGTTTTAAAGTCTATTTGTCTAATATAAGGATTGCTACCTCAGCTTATTTTTTCACTTCCACTTGCATGAAACATCTTGTTGTAATACTTTTACTTTCAGTCTCTGTGTATCATTCGATCTAAACTGAATCTCATGTAGACAGCATATGTATGGGTCTTGTCCATTCAGGTTCTTATCCATTCAGCTACCCCGTGTCTGTTTATTGGTGTGTTTAATCCATTTACATTTAAAGTGATTATTGAGAGGTACATAGTTATTACTATTTTATTATTCATACTTATGTTTTTCCCCCAGACTTTCTTCTTCTTCTTAAAAAAAGTCCCTTTAGGCCTTTTGAGCCACGCTTCTCTTCCTCAGGTCCGCTTCCACATCTGGAAAAATACTTTCCATTTTAATAAAGTTTTTCTTTTCTGCTATTAAAAAAAAATCCCTTTAACATTTCTTGTAATACTGGTGTGGTGGTGATGAACTCCTTTAGTGTTTTCTTGTCTGGAAAGCTCTTTATCTCATTTTCAATTTTAAATGATAGCCTTGCTGGGTAGAGTAGTCTTGGTTGTAGGTACTTTTTGTTACTTTGAATATTTTGTTTCGGTCTCATCTGGCCTGCAAACTTTCCTTGGGAAATCATCTGACAGTCTTATGGGAGCTCCCTTGTAAGTAACTAGTTGCCTTTCTTTTGCTGCTTTTAAGATTCTCTCTTTAACCTTTGACATTTTAATTATGATGTGTTTTAGTGTGGGACTGTTTGGGTTTATCTTGTTTGGGACTCTCTGCACTTCCTGGACTTATATGTCTATTTCCTTCGCCAGGTTAGGGAAGTTTTCTGTTATCATTCAAATAGGTTTTTAATCCTTTGTTCTCTCTCTTCTCCTTCTGGTACCCCTATGATAATGTTGTTCTGCTTGATATTGTGTCAGAGGTCCCTTAAAATATCCTCGTTTTTAAAGTCATTTTATTCTTTTTTTAGCTGTTCCAATTTGGTCCTTTGCTTCATCAAATCTGCTATGGATTCCTGCTAGCATAATTTTTATTTTGGTTATTGCATTCTTCATTTCTGACTGGTTTTTATGGTTTTTATGCCCTTTATGCTCTTTTATGCCTTTTATGCCTTTTATGCCTTTTGCTCTTTGTTGAAGTTCTCACAGAGATCATCTATTTTTTTGCCTAAGTTCATTAAGCATCCTTATAACCAGTGTTTTGAACTCTGTATCTGGTCGATTGCTTGTCTCCATTTCATTTAGTTCTTTTTCTGGAGTTTTCTCCTGCTTTTTTTTTTTTTTTTTGGACATGTTTATTTGTTTCCTCATTTTGGCTGCTTCTCTGTGTTCATTTCTATGTATTAGGTAGATCTGCTATGTCTCCTAGTCTTGGCTGGGTCGTCTTAATGTTGTAGGTACCCTGTGTAGCCCAGTGGTGCAGTCTCCCTGATCACCTGTATTAGGTTCTCCAGGAGTGTCCCTTGTGTGGGCTGTGTTTGCCCTTCTGTTGTAGTTTAGCTTGATTGCTGTTGGCACATCAGTGAGTGTGACTGGCTCTAAGGCCAAGTGGCTATGAAGATTAGCCATGTTCTTGGTGCATGAGCTGTTGTGTGGGCTGACCTCACAAGTGGGATTTTCCTCAGTGGGCTTGTGTGGCTGTTGAGACTACCTTTTGGGTGTGTTGCTTATGGGGCTGATCGGGTGGTGCTCTGTTGTGGTCTGAAGCCAGTCTTGGATGTGTTGGTTCTGGGGGTCCCTTGGGTGGGGCACTCATGCAGGCCAGGGTATGCCAATGCCTGTGACTGACCCAGAGCTAGCCAGTAGGTGCTACAAAGCTAACTGCGATTGGTCACTGCCTGTGCTGGACCTGGAGGCATACGAGGGAGGTGATGCTGTGAACCAAGGCTGGGTGCCACTATTACTGGGCCGGCAGAAGTTTAGCAAAAGACTCAGAGCACCCTAAGGTCTGAGGCTACCTGCCCATAAGGCTCAGCTGCTGAAAGAGCCTCAGGTAGTATGTGAGGTGGAGTGAGTGGTGTTCATCAGGTTAATGCAGGTTCAGATTTGGTGTCGGTTGTGAGCTTGGTGCCACTGGCAGTAGTCTCAGATCACACTTAGGCCTACTACTGCCCACCTTGGGCCCATAGACCACCAATATTTGTCCAAGAAAAACTGCAGTTTGGGCCAGGGCTGGTTTCTTGCCATTGAAAGTGTCTCAGGCAGTTTATGAGCCAAGGCCTGTTGATTGCTGCTAAAAGAGCCTCCTTACATGCATAGGGTTGGGGCTGATTGCCCAGCCATCGAAAGTACCTCCTGCAATATTGAGTTGGGGCCAGGTCTCAGGGAGTCACCATGGTGGAATAAACGGAGTTCATCAGGCCAGTGCAGATTTAGATTTGGCCATGTAGGAGGAACTCAACATAGGCAAGATGGTGCCCACTACAGGCTGCGGGAAAGAAGGCTCAACATAGGGATAATGGCGGCTGTCCCTCCTGCCCTCACCCTGAAGCCGCACAACTCTTTTTTCTCTGTATGTCTCTGGCATCTCTCCTCTGAGGGTACCTCTGCAGCCAAGATATCCCACCCAATGCTCACCTACCACATGTAAGCATAGAGCTGGCCCATTTTGGGTCTCTACCCCTCCTACCAGTCTCGATGTGGCCTCTTTTTATATCCTTAGTTATAGGAGTTCTGTTCAGCTTGTCTTCAACAGATGGTTCTCCAGGTTGATTGTTCTGTAATTTAGTTGTAATTTTAATGTGGTCGTGGGAAGAGGCAAGCACAGTGTTTACTTACTCTGCCATCTTGATTGGAACCTTGGGAAATTTTCTTTCTTATTCATTCATGAATCCAAATAAATACCTTTTAAAACAATAGCTGACCACAAATTAAAGGAACAGACTCAGAGACCACACACAATGAAGAATAGGGACTTTACAAAAAGAGATTATAAAAGTCACTAAACAAACAAACTACTACATCTCATAGCAAGTAACATACCCTAAGGAAGTGGAAGGATCTGTTTTCCAGAGTTACTACATTATAGTATTTAAAATGTCTACTTTTCAACAAAAATTATTAAATATGTAAAGATAGAAGAAAGTATAGTCCATTCGCAGGAAAAATTAAGAGAAACTGTCCATGAGGAAGCACATTTAACTTGCTAGACAAAGACTTTAAATTAATTAGTTTTCTTTTTTGAACAAACACTAATTTTTATTGGGAGGAGTATTTACAGGGGCAAGTAGAAGGGGAGTCATGGGGTAGAGGATAGTGTGGGTACAAGGCAGGCAAATTATCAAGTCAAGGAGCAGACAGAAAAATAATGAAGAAAAATTAACAGAGCCTAGGGGACCTGTGGGACACATCAAGAATACAAACATATACATTATGAGAGTCCAAGTAGTAGGAGAAAGAAAGGGGAAGAAAGAATATATGAATAAACCAGGGCCAAAAACTTCCCCAAATTAATAATATTCATGTACCTTAAAATCCAAAAAGCTCAGTGAACACAAAATAGCAAAACCTCAGAGACCCAACTAAGATAACATTAAACTATCACAAGCTAAAGACAGGGACTCTTGAAAGCAGAGAGAGAGAAAGAAGTGACTCATTATGTAAAGGAGATCCTCAATAAGATTAACAGCCAATTCCTCAGTAGAACACTGCTTGGCCAAAAGGTAGGAGAGTGACATATTTAACAAGTGCTAGGGAAAAAAATCACAACTTCTATATGTGGCAAGTCTGTTCTTCAAAAATGAAAATAAGATATTATGAGATAAACAAAAGATGGGTAGGTTTGCAGCTTCTAGACATGCCCTTCTTTATAAATGCTAAAGGGTGTCCTTCAGATTTACATGAGAGCACACTAGATTAACTCGAAGCCACATAAAGAGATAAAGAACACTGGTAAATACAACTATATAAGTAAATACAAAAATCAATATAATCACATTTTTGGTTTTTACTCTTTTCCCTATATGATTTAAAAGACAAATACATAAAATAATGACTAGAGATCAATATTAATGTACACCAGTGTATAAAGATGTGATTTGTTAAAACCCAAATGGTGAGGAATGAGCTATATAGTACAGTTTTGGTACACTATTGAAACAAAGGTCTCCAGAAGTTCCTAGAAAGAATTTGTGTGATTTTTATGATCAAAACCCTCTTAATCTACTTCATATTTAATCACAATGTTGAATTTCATGATGTTCATTTATTTCTTTTGCTTCATGGTTCTACACCCTGTGTTTACATCTATAAACAATACAACTTAATTTTGGTTATTTTTGTATTGTATATAGATAGAATTATACTAGATTTATTTTTTTTTTGTCTTACTTCCATTCAGCCTTCTGTATGATTCATCAGTGTTGTTCATATAGCTCCAGTTTGTTTATTTGCATTGTTTATTATTCCTGTTCTAAGATTCTACCACAGTATATTTATCCATTCTACCATTTATGAATATATACCTGGATCATTTCAAATTTGGGGCTACTACAATGTTTTTATGAAAAATCTTGTTCCTATGTCATGACTCACATGTCAAGAGCTTCTCAAAGATATTTATTTTAGGAGTGGTGATATGAATATCTCAAACTTTGCCATTTAATAATGACTTTTTTAAAGTGACAGACTTCAAGAGCAGTCCTACAATTGGGGATGTTCAGAAGAGGCCACCTTGAGCCTGGGAGGAGGGGCAGAGAAGTGGAACAGGTTGCTCCCACACTTGCATTGGGAATTGGGAGGGATATCATCAGCAGTCGAGAATTGGGAGGGATATCATGGCTGCAGAGGTCCCCCCAAAGGAGTGGAGGGTCTAGACCCACACTGGGCTCCCCAGCCCAGGGTTCCAATACTGGGAAGAGAAGTCCTCACAACTTCTGGCTTGAAAACCAGCAGAGATTGTGGCTAAGTGATATGGAGGGTGGCTGGAGTCACAGATATCCCTCTTAAGTGGCCCAAACATGGACTTACTAACCGATAGACTTACTTGCTCTGAGCTCTAGCACTGGGGCAGCAGCTCAAAAGGTGCGAATGGAGAGGAATTAAATTGTCTGGCTTCAGGGCTAGGGCTGGAGGGAAAGCTTTCTCCTAGACAGAAATGCTGGCAGAATCCTTTGTTGAGCCCATCTCCCCACTGGCATGCAGAGGCAGGCAGCTACCTTATCTGAGTCTCCATCAATCTGGCTAACATTGGTCAACCCACCCTGGTGATTCCCTGAGACCCTGCCTCACCCCACTTTCAGGCCTACCCAAGCCACTTCCAGTGGCTTTTCCATACAAATGGCTTCCCTTGGCTCATGCTGTAGACTCTCCTAAATTACTCAAAGGTTTACAAAACCCAAACAAGCAGCATCTGCCTTGAGCACCCAGTTTCTTTGCTGAGAAGCCCCAGGCCCAGCACTACTGGCAGCCAGCCTCAGTTTGTGGCTTGGCATCTCGAGAATCTCCAAACCCAGTGCAGGAGGCAGCCATCTGTGATTACTTGGTGACTCTTGCCAGGTGGCCCCAGGCAGGGCACAGGTTGTGGCTGAACTCGGCCTGCTTCTGGGCCCCTCTCAAGAGGCCCTGGGACTGACATGCACCATGCAAGGCTATAGCTGAGGACAACACACCCAAAGGGCAGACTAGCAAGCACCAGAGCCTTGCTAAAGTAAATACTACTCTGTAGGGTCAGCCCCCACCAGCCAGTCCTCACGACCAATCAGCTGAGAGATTAATCCCTCCCACTGACTTGCAAACAGCAGCCAACTCTCAACAACAGGAGGGCGCACACAACCTATACAAGGGAAACGTCTAGTGCACCTGGTTCAGGTGACCAGAAAAGACTGCCACTGGGCCCTATAGGACATTTACTACATATGGCAACTCTACTAAGACTAGAAGACATAAGAGCCCTACCTAATACATAGAAACAAACATAGACAAAGATAGTGGGGTTAAAGAAACATGTCGCAAATGAAAGAGCATATCAAAGATCCAGAAAAATAAACTAAACAAAATGGAGACAAGAAATCTACCAGAAGCAGAGTTCAAAACACTGATTATAAGGCTGCTCAATGAACTTAGAGTAGAAGAAATCAGTGAGAACTTTAACAAAGACACAGAAAACATAAAAATGGAGTTAGGGAACAAAAAAGAACCACTCAGAAATGAAGAATACAATAACTGAAATGAAGACTATATTAGAGGAAATCAACAGTAGATGAATCAGCAATTTAGAAGATAAGGTAACAGAAAACACCCAATCAGAACAGCAAAAAGAAAAAAAAAATTAAAAGGATAGTTTAAGGGGCCTCTGGGATAACATCAAGTATAACAACATTCACATCATAGGGGTACCAGAAGAAGAGACAGAGCAAGGAATTGAAAGCCTGTTTGAAGAAATAATGATGGAAAACTTCTCTAACCTGGTGAAGAAAATAGACATACAAGTCCAAGAAGTGCAGAGAATCCCAAACACGATGAACCCAAAGAGGCCCACACCAAGATGTGTCCTAATTAACATGCCAAAGGTTAAAGACAAAGAGAATCTTAAAAGCAGCAAGAGAAAAGTAGTTATAAGGGAGCTCTCATAATACTGTCAGCTGATTTATCAACAGAAATTTTGCCAGCCAGAAGGACTGGCACAAAATATTCATAGTGATGAAAAGTAAGGACTTACAACCAAGATTCCTGTACCCAGCAAAGCTAGCATTTAGAATTGAAGGGCAGATAAGGAGTTTCCCAGACATGAAAAAGCTAAAGGAGTTCATCACCACCAAACCAATATTACAAGAAATGCTAAAGGGAGAAGAAGGAGGAGGAGGAGGAAGAGGGGGAGGGAGAAGAAAAAAGGTAAAAATATGAATAATAAAATCACAATAGCTACATATCTATCAGCAATTACATTAAATGTGAAATGATTAAATACTCTAATCAAAAGATATGTGGTGACAAAGAAATCTATAGGAGATGAGCACACAGTGAATATATATATATGCCTTACTGTTAAGTATACAGGTGGAACTTACTGGATTTTGTTAACCAATGTCACCATAGATAGATAGATGATCGATAGATAGATAGATAGATAGATAGATAGATAGATAGATAGATAGATATAGGGTGGCTGAATGGATGGGAAAAAGTCCTTACATATGCTGCCTATAAGAGACTTACTTAAGATCGAAAGATACACACAGCCTGAAATGAAAGTAAAGAGTTGGAATAAGTATTTCATGAAAATGGAAACAAAAAGCTGGAGTAGAAATATTTGTACAAGACAAAATAGACTTTAAAACAAAGGCTATGACAAGAGACAAAGAAAGACCCAATAATCTCATGTGAGTATTTATCTGAACAAACATAGAATACCACTTAGAAGGGACATGTGCATCCATATTTGTTCCTTGTAGCATTATTTACAATACCCAAGATATGGAGGGAACCTGGTGTCCATAGATAGATGAATGGATAAAGAAGAGGTGGTCCATATATGCAAAGGAATGTTACTCAGCCGTAAAAAGGAGTGAAGCCTTACATCTACAACATGGATGGACCTAGAGGGTATTTTGCTGAATGAAATAAGTCAAACAGAGAAAGACAAATGCCATAATATTTCACTTACATGTGGAATCCAAAGAACAAAATAAAGCAAAAACAAACTCACAGATAGAACATTTTGATGGTTTCCAGATGGCTGAGGGATTGGAAGGAGCTGGCAGAGAAGAGGGGAGCGGAAATACAAATTGGTAGTTAGAAAATAGTCATGGAGATATAAAGTATAGCATAAGGAATGTATTGTAATAACTGTGTGATGTCAGATGGGTACTAAATTTATTGGGATGATCACTTGATAAGTTATATAAATATACAATCACCCTGTTTTACACCTGAAACTAATATAATATTGCATGCCAACTAAAAATATATATTAAAATGGTAAAAGAATACAAATAAAATACAAATAAAAATAAAATAAAAAAATGTGCAAGAACATGGATGGATCTTGAGATTATCGATCTAAGCGAAATAAGTCATAAAAAATTGAGAACCATATGATTTCACTCATATGTGGGATATAAAACTGAAAGCAATAAACAAACATGACAAACAGAGACTCATGGACATGGACAATGTATTAGTGATTACCCGAGGAAAGTGGGGGAGGGGGAGGTAAATTGGAGTCAAGGGGATCAAATATTTGGTGATGGAAGGAAATTTAATTTGGGGTAATGAACACACAATATAATATACCTACGATGTATTATTGAATTGTATGCTTGAAACCTATTTGATTTTATTAACCAATGTCATCCTAATTATTTCATTTTAAAAATCATTCAAAAAAAATAAAAATAAACTTTAAAAAGGGACAGACCAATATGTATCCAGTGCTGAATGATTCCTGTTGTGGCATACCCTCAGCAACACTTCATAACTCTTAAGCTTTTTATGTTTCTATATATAAAATATATATTTTAAAAATATATAGTTTTTGCCAAACTGAGGGCATAGAGTCATATCTCACCATAGTTTAATATGCACTTCATTGAATAATAATGATTTAAAGTAAATTTTCATATCTATTGGCCATTTTTATTTATGAAGCACCACCTATTTGCCTGCTTTTTTGTCTTTGAAGAGATTTTTTAATATATTTTTAAAGTTAGAAAAAATAAACATATATATTCTACATCGTAATTCTTTGTCGATTATATCTGTTGCAAATATTTTATCACTCTCCTTATTTTATCTTTTCAATTTATGGTGCTTTTCATGTACAGAACTTTAAATTTTTAATTAAATTATAAATCTGTTCCTTAATGGGTAGTTTTTTCATGGCTGATTTAAGTAATCCTAACATACCACACAGTAAAAAAATATTATTCTATATGCTCGCTCTTCTAAATTTTTTATAGTTTACTTTGTACATGTCATGGAATTGATACATGCTTATAATTGAGGAATGATATCCAATTATCCCAGTGCTATTTATTTTTATTTATTGATATTTTATTTTATTTTTCTATTTTTTAAATTTTTATTATAATGATATTGGTTTACTAAATCCAGTGAGTTTCAGGTGTACAATTCAACAGTAAGGCATATATATATTCTATATACCATATATATGTGTGTATATATATATTGCATTGGGTTTGTTTTTTTAAATTGTCTTTTCTTTGTTCTTCAGTGCCATTTCCATGTAATAGCATGCCCATATCATATATTTATGAGTCTGTTTCTGGCCTCTCTATTCTTTTGTCTGATCTCTCTTTCTTTCTCTTTCTCATCCTACCACCAATATGGTACTGTCTTAATTTTCTTTATAGTAAGTGTTGATATCATACCTTAATTTCTTTTTGAACTATGCCTTAGCTATTCTTAGTTCTTTGCATTTCCATATAAATTTTAGAATCATATTGTCAAGTTCTAGGAAAAAAATATGTTGAGATTGCTTTGAATATGTATATTTGAATATATATATATATATACATACATATATATATATCCTCAGATTGAGATACATAGGTATATAGAGATTGATATATATCTATCTGTAGATATCTATATATCTATCTGTAGACATCTATATATATATATATATATATATAGCTCTACCTGAGGATACTGACATATCTTCACCACTGAGTTTTCTGATCTAGGAACATGATATTCTCTATTTACCTGGTTTTTTTTCATATATCTAGTTAGAGATTTATAATTTTACCTGAAAAAGTTGTGCACACTTTTGTTACATTTATTCATAGGAACTTTTTTTTTCACTGTGATTATATCTCATTTATTTCATTTTGTAAATTGCTGTAAAAAGACTAGAAACAGTAGATTTTAATTTGTTCACTTTGTATCTAGCAAAGTTGCTAAAATATCTTATTATGCTGATAGTTTACCAGAAGATAGTTTGGGATTTGCTACATACATTAACATCTTATTTCCAAAAAGGATAGACTGTTGTTTCATCCTTTCCAATCACTATACATTTTTTATTTATCTTGTTGATCAAGCTCAGTCCTCCAATAAATGTCTAAGTAGAAGAAGTAATGATGGTTCATTTTGTTACTGATTATAGAGGGAAATATTTCAATGTTGTACTGGTAAGGATGCTTTGTGGTAGCTTTTATATAAACACATTGCTCAAAAAGAGGTTACCGTTTTTCCTTTGCTAAGATTTTTTTTAATCAAATAAATGGATACTGATTTCTAGTAAATAAATTTTCTGCATCTTTTAAGTTGATCAGATAGTTGATTTTTATACTCTAATCTGTTAATGTAGTGAATACATTGACAGATTTTCTAATATTATAACAACCTTACATTCCTAGAATACACTTGTCTTGACAATAATATATTGTCTATGATATGTTGTTTATATTACTAGATTTGTTTACCGACATTTTTTTTTTTTAATTTTGCACCTATGTTCATAACTGACACTAGCTTATAATTTTCTTTTAATGTCTTTGTCAGGTTTTAGTATCAATTCATGCTAGCTTTATAAAATGCTGGGGAGTGTTCGCTTATTTCTATTCTTTGGAAGCTGTATAAGATTTGGAATTACTTCTTCATTATTTAGCAGAACTCACAATGAAGCCTAGAGTTTTCTTTTGCGGAAAACTTCTTTGCAAGTTGGGCTTATTGAGGTATAATTTATTTGCAGTAAATTCATTCTTTAAAAGTATTTACAGTTCAGTGGATTGTGACAAAGATATATATCATATGCCACCACCACTAGATACAGGCTATTTCTATCAACCCCAAAGTTTTCTTGTACCCCTTTGTGTTTAATCCCTTCTCCTTATTCCCAGGCCCAGAAAACTGCTGAAGTTTCTGTTTCTATAGTTTTATATTTTTAAGAATGTTCTGTAAGTGGATTCATATAGCATATAGCCTTTGCTACTGGCTTCTTTCACTTAGTGTAACATTTTTGAGATTCATTTGTGCTTTTGCATATATCAGGATTTTGTTCCTTTTCATTGTTGAGTAGTATTCTACTGTGTAGGTGAACCATAATTTGTTTATTCACTCACCAGTTGACCATTTGGTTGTTCCTAGTTCTGGCTATTATCAAAAATATCCTATAAACATTTTTGTACAGCCTTTGCGTAGATAAGATAGCCACCCTGCAGAGGCAGATTTGCCAAGTTTGGTTTGGACTCTGAGATTGATAATCCCACACACACATAAGAAAAGACTTAATACTCACATAATGAGGCTTTCTAGGGACATCAGGATTGCTTACCAAGCAGGCCCATGAAATGGCTTGAAAGATCAAGGAAAGGAGACTGGCTTAGGTTTTTTGTGGTGGTTTGGGGTGAGGGCTCTTCAGCATGGGCTTGGTGGTTTGGACCTCCCATCATCACCAAGGGAGGGAACATCCAGGCTGAGGTCTTGTCTGAGGTCTTATCTTACCCAGATATGGAGCAGAAGGGAAGAGGTGTTAAGCTTCAAAGCTGTCAACAAACAAAAAATGGAGTTAGATTCTTTCTTACAATACACTTATAATTTTATTTCCTTGGGTAAATATGTGGAAATAGGATTAGTGGTTCATGTTCTAAGTGCATGTTTAACTTTATAAGAAACTGCCAAACTATTTTCCAAAGTGGCTGTACTATTTTACAATCCCACTAGAAATGTATGAGAGTTCCTGCTGCTCCACATCCTCACAAGCATTTGTTATTTTTTGTCTTTAAAATTTTACTAATACTAGTAGCTGTGATTTTAATTTTCATTCCCTGATGACTAATGATACTGAACATTTTTCATCTGCTTATTTGCCATCCACATATTGTCTCTTAATTTTGGGGGAAACTCTTAACTGTCTTCAATGCTATTTTTAATGATATAGAACTATTCAGTTTTCCTATCCCTCTGGTGGATGATCCTTTCCTAGGAATTTATCCATGTCAACCAAATTAAGAATTCATTAGCATATAATTATTAATGATACCCTCTGCTTTTCTCCTTAGTATTGTCCTCTTTCACATTCCCACTGTTGGCTTGTTGTATGGTCTCTTTTTGTATGTTTATTAGTCATGCTAGGGAGTTGTCAATTTTATTAGTCTTGTCAAAGAGCTAAATTTTAGCCTTTGCTGTTCCTTTTTATTATTTTTCCTACTTTCTTATTGATTTTATAGTTCATTTAAATTTTAAATTCATTTTTCTGTTCTTTTTTGTAACATTTTAAGATGGAGGAGGCTCATTAGTTTTCAGCCTTTTTTTCTTTCCCAATATAGGCACTTAAGGCTATAAAATTTCACCTAATACTAATTCAGCCGCCGCATTCTGCGGGTTTTGAGTCATAACATATATATATATATATATATATATATATATATATATATATATATATACATTTAGCTCAAAAATTATCAAACTTTTCTTTCAATGTATTCTTTGATGTGTGGTTATTTTGCAGTATATTTCTTAATGTCAAAAAATAAAATCTGATTATGTTTTTCATTTATTTCTAAAATAATTTTATTGTGGTCAGAGAACATACTTTGAATAATAGTAATTCTGTAACATTTCTTGAGATTTGATTTCCCAAAATATTTCGCTCTTCACAAATGTTCTCTGTGTACCTGCACAGAGAATGTATTCTGTAGCTGTAGGTATGATGTCCGTTTTGGGAAGGAAACTTTGTGCGACTTCTTAGATTTTCTGTGACTTCTGCCTGTTTTTCTCTCTTGGTCAATGATCCATCTGAGATTCATTTCCCCTCTAATACTTGAATGAAATACAATGACATGTCATTTTACAAAATGTAAACGACAGTCATGCTCCAACTTAAGGTATTCACTGAAAGCCAGAGAACCTTATCTTCTGCCACCAGAAGGCCAAATGCTGAAAATCTGGCTAGAGTCTGTTGATAGAGTGGCAGAACGGCAAAGGAGACTGATGTATAGCTTCAGCAGGTCTTCTGGAAAAATCAGGTCCAGATACAGAAAGAGTAAGATTCAGGATTGGGATATCTGAGTGGACAGCCTGAGAATCTTGGGCTCCCCTACCCCTCCCCTGGCAACAGCCCTGAGCCCTTCCTGATGGCAGAAACAGCCCACTCCATATTACCAGGGGGATGCCTTGCACAATAAGGGTCTTCCCAGAGGCCACTCCTTACTTCTTATTGCCGCCAGACTGACACCGAGTCAGGTACCAGTAGAGCCTGGAAAGAGAAATGGAAACCCTGCTTTGGGAAGAAATGCCTGCATAGCAGAAGAATTATAGAGCCTGTCTAATAATAGGACCTGGGGCACATGTATGAAAATGGACCTTGGTGTTAGATGAGGGAAAGTAGAATTTAAGACTCGAGAAGAGATAATTTGTTGACATTGGAGCACTCACCTTAATTAATTGTTATTACTTGAGTAAAAACATCTAAAGCCATCCTGGCAAACTAAGGACCAGCTGGGTTGGAGTGGTGATCAAGGTGCTCTGACCTGCAGAGATCTGTGGCAGTGGTGGATATGTCACAATTCCCTAGGGGTGATAAAAATGGAGACCCAATGACGCTGCTAGTTTATACAAACAGAAAAAAAAAGCCCTAAGTGAACTAGATGTTTTCCACTTCAACAGAAGGTTAAGGTCTCACACCCAGTTCCCAGCTTAAATTACAGATTCAGAGTACACTGATTAAAGAAAGGTCAGTTCCCCTTGAGTAAAGGTCATATAACTCCATCATAAATGTATGCAATAAATATTCCTTCAATCCTTTCTCAACAAAACCTACAGCCATTAGCCAAGGTAACCAGGTACTGGGAAGGTCGAGGGCATGTCAGGACGTTTCTTCTCAGGTAAAGGACAAGTTGCTTCACCTCAAATATATCACGGCTTGAAAAAAAAAAAGTTTTGGTGGGTCTCTTTGAAATTTAAATTTGGAGGAAACAAATACCAAACTGGGAATATTGCTGATTCGTTTATTGGATAACCTTGGTCTCTCAGTGATTATAGGTCCTATTTCTTAGAGATAGAAGTGGAAACAGTTCTTTCAGAGGTCACAGCAATTTTCCTCTTAAGTGGAAGCTGTGATGACCACCTGATTACTCTGTTCTTTGTCAGTGGCCCAACAGGCAAAGAAAAAAGTGACTATCATGATTGTGGTTATAAATGACAATCAGGGACTAGGGTTGCTAGTACATAATGAGAGTAGAGTAGAGTGTGTCCAAGACCTAGAAGTAACTGGGGTTTCTCTAAACTGATATACCCAGCAATGAATCTCAGTGAGCACAGAAACAAACATGACTATCACCTTGGGGATGAAAGTCGGGGTTACCCAACTAAGCAAACAGCTGAGACTACCCCCAAAGTACCATCAGTGAAGGGAAGAAATACCTACATAGAATTACTATTTTAAAGAGGCCATCAACTGAAAGCACTACCAATGAAATTGCTAGTTTTAAAAATAGAATGTGAAAAATGATTATAAAATGTATACAGTGCTATAAAGGTACAAGAATAGCCAAGACAATCTTGCAGAAACAAAAGGATAGAGGATGGAGAGAACCACAGAGGGGACTCTATCTCATTTCACTACCTTTCTTGCTGTAGGCTTCCAGATCAGAACTGGTACCAACTGGGACTCTGATCAGCCTTGTAAAGAGTAAGGATTCTCAATGGAAGAGGCCTCATAGTGTAGTAGGAGAGGTGTATGTAATAGGAGAACATGAGGGGTACAAAACATGGACTGAATTGGAACACAGAACATGTATACCTTCTCAAATTCCCTCAACCACTTTCTTCTTTCCCATAGTTAGCACCCCATCTGCACCAGGCTGCCCCTACTTGGGGAGATGACCGAGGCACACACTGTAACACCTCCTAGACTCTGCTGGATGATGCAAACTGGAAGTGCATAGCACTCATTCTCACACTGATCTAACACCTCAAAAAACACACTCTGAGTCAAGGAGATTAAGATGTAAATCTCCCCTCCATCCCTGCCACCAGTTGCAGAGAATGACAGAGAAGGCAACCTTGGTGTTGACCAGAACAGGAGACGAGGTGAAGTGCTGAGAACTGTGACCCTGAACCTGCACTAGATCGATTGCACTACTGGAACACATACCTTGAATTAGCCAAAGACTTTAGGACTGTGAAAGGGAAAAAGCAGCCTCCATCATTAGGGTCCCGTATCCCCATATGCCCACAAACACTTGGCATCATGTAGTTTTCTATAATTTCCCCCTTTTATGGCCAGCCTAATAGTGTAAATTGCTATGCTAGTATTGTTTTATTTTGCTGTGTTTGCTAACAATTTTGAGAATTTAGGATTTGGTTTGGTTCCTTATAAATTACATTTCCTATTAGCTCATTTTTGAAGCTGCTGTCAGCAGCATGTCTTTTAATTTAGGTTATGGTGTCACTTTTACAAAGGATTTACATTATGACATAGACTATTTTGTTATGGGTTTTGCTTTTATATTATTTAATCTTGCTTCAATGGCCTGACCTTTTCTAAAAATTTTTTCTATAATTTAAATTTTTTTTTTGTTTAGATCCTTTACACATAAGAAACTTATTTGTGAACATGGTTATCAGGAAGGAATCTGATTGTATTCCATTTGGATAGCTAGTCTTTCTAAGACAATTTACTGAAGCATTAATTTTCCACTCTAATTTGAAATGTCACTATATTGTACATGTCACCAAATTTCCAAAATTACATAGCTTTTTTTGATTCTCTATTGTTTGTCTATCATGCACTGATACCGCTTTGTCTCAATGGCTAATGTTTAATTTTTTCTTCACAACTCACAGGGTGGTTCTCTCTATCCTCTATCCTTTTGTTTCTGTAAGATTGCCTTTGCTATTCTTGTACCTTTATAGGCCTGTATACGTTTTATAATCATATTTCACATTCTATTTTAAAAAGTGTAGCAATTTCATTGGTAGTGCTTTCAGTTTATAGCCTCTTTAAAATAGTAATTCTATCAATGAACAGAGTATCTCTTATTTCTTTAGAAAAAGCTTTGTGTTTTCTCCATAAAGTTGTTTTTTGTTTTTGTTGTTAAAGATTATTCCAAGAGATTGTTGTGAATGGGATTCTTTTCCTATCATACTGCATAATTGTTGGTACACTAATTTTAATATGAACCTACTCACCAACATGAGAAATTTGGCTTACCAATTCTAATGATTTTCTTGAGTTTCTAGAAATAGTACTGTTTCATTAGGAATTATGGTAAATATATTTCTAATTTGTTGAACTTGTTTTTAAAAATATCTCATTTATTAGCACCTCCAGGACAATATTTAATTTTGGTTGTTTATGTCTCCCTTAGATTCTTCCTAATGTCAGTGAAAATGTTTCTAATTATCATTAAGTATGTTTGCTCTAAATTTCTTTTAAATTCCCTTTGTCAGGTTAAGAAAATTATTTTCTGTTCCTATTTCATTGAAGTTTTATTTTATTTAATTCATCTAATCTTTTAAAGTGTTTTAAATCCTGTACATGTATTCAAAGGGACTCTTTAAAAAAAGGAATTATTGAATTATGGTTAGCAATTAATATTTTGTAATTTGTAAAAACTCATTTGTGGCCAAGTACTAGGGAGATTATTTTCAATATTTTATCTCATGCTACATCAGGAATTAATGGCAGGGTTTGAGAAGAAGGCTCAGAGATCTGCATGCTTCTGTAGGGCTCAGGGGGACCACCACAGTTGTCACGTCCCTCAGGAGCACAATGCCCACTGCATGCTGTAAAAACCAAGAGAATGTGGATTTATAGGGCTTGAGAGCATGGCATGCTTCCTAAGTTTCTTTTCATGAGGCCATGGCACACCTTAGCTGACCATGTTTTCCTGATAAGAGCCCATCTTCCAAACTCAGCACACACATCTGCAAGATTCATAGGAGCTCCCAGACCCTGCTGTGTTCCTGTGAAGACTCCCTTAGCAAGCCTCCCACACACAGCAAGGATCCCTAGAACTGCACAAGTTCTTGGATAGGGCCACCATACCAACATGACTACACCCTCATGTTGCAGCTGAGCACAGAGTGCCTGGACCTGATTAGCTGGCTTCCCCTAAGAAATGACTAGAACTATTTTCCTAGTCACCATGTGTCCAAGCCTCTCTGCGGACCCAGACACTCAAGTTTCCCTTATCTGATCTCCAATCTCTTGCCGAAACCCCAACCCCTTTCTCTGTGTCTGCAGCAAAACCAGTATTCCAGCCTATTCGAATTTCCCCTTCATCTTCTGAATGTAACAGCTATTTCCTTCCTTGCTGTGTCCTGTGTATTTATTGCAGCTAATTTCTCCCCTCCTCTCTTCTCCTTTCTCCCTCTGCTGTTTACAGGATGCATTAGTACTGCATCACCAATCAATCCATGAATGTTAGAGTACCAGGCAAAACTGTGACAGAACTAAAAGAGATACATACCCCTGAGTTTTGAAGCCAGTTCTAAGCGCTAATAAAGACCTTGGGTTTTCAAACATACTAGTTATATAAGGTGTTAACATGAGGCGAAGCTGGGTAAAGAGTGTATTCTCTGTACTGTTTTTGCAACTTTTCTGTAAGTCTAAAATTATCCCAAAATAAACCTGTTTTAGCTAAGAAACAAAAGGGGGGGGCTTTTGATTTTTGGGGGGGGGAAATGACTGCATCTGGTCTTAGCTATGCGGCATATAATTGCTATGTTAGGTAAAAAAGAAAAAAGTTGTTTAAATGCAAATATAGGAAATAGCGTACATCTGGGTACTGGGCAGGCCGTAGTAGCAGTAGGCTGTGGTAGAAAGTTTGTATCCTTATTTTCTATTTTTGAGGGATCTTTCCTTAGGATTTTTGAAGAAATCTTCACTGTGAGTCATGGTTGGGAGCATTTACTACTGAAGCTGAGGGGCCAGACTCTCCTGTCTTAGCCTCGATGTTCTATGCATATGACACAGTCAGCAAATCACATGCACACGCATGCGTACGCAGCCCTGGTGTACTGACTCTTGAGTCATTAAGCAGCCAGGAAATTTTCAGATGGTGGCAGTGACAGAAGTACAGTTGCAGCAATATGGTAGAGCCTGGGGGACATAGTGATGGCAGCTGCAGAGCTGGGGATGGCCCAAGCCCGACCTCACTGGAGCAGGTCCTGGTTGCTGTCTGCTGCCTGGCTTCCCTTGGTTCTATGCCCATTTCTTCAGCCTTCCCACTGACCTAGTGAGCTATTATTCTCTTTCCTCCCAATAAATTCCTCTTTTGGTGTTAGTTAGCCAGCTTGCCGTTCCTCTTGCTTGCAATTAAGAACTCTGAATGATACACTCAATACACCAGCCAGGGCTTCCAGGTGGACCAAGTCAAGGGGCACCACTGTCACAAAATACAAGTCTCCCTACAGTGATGAGACATGGTGCCACAGAACTCATCTACGTTGACAGCAAGAACTGTTTATTAATGTGTGTCTAAGGCAAATTACACAGAATAGGAAGATAAAAAATATTTACTTATATATTTAAACAACAAAAACGATTGTTACAATCCCAGTGCTTTAAGTGTGGGCTTTCTAGTCCCCCATCATGCATCCTCTCCCTCTGCTACTATCTGAATAGCTCTGGGCAGGCTTATAGGCAGCTGGGCCATGGGCTAACAATGGTTAATGACTCTCCTGTTATATTTCCTGCTCCTTGTCTGAAAAATAGAGCTAACCATACCTACTTCATTGGCTTGCTGTGAAGATTTAAAAATAAACTCACATAGCACAGTGCCTGCCCTTAGTAGGTATTTGAGAATTAGTAATTCTTTTCTCAATTTTGATAATCGTTTTGGTCTTGTGTGTATACAAGCTCTTCACCAGAGTGAGATGATCTTCCATCAATGTGGTCATCTCAGCCCCGTTGCACTTGGAAGTAATATGACCTCAGAATACTTGTGCCGATGCTTCTGGCTTCCACGCCTACAATGCTCATGCCATCACTTTCCACATGAGTAAATCCACTGTGAAAGGAAGGACAACTGTTTAGGCAATAGGGCTTCATATACAACCTCGTACCTCCTCCACCTAGCCCACCTATCCGCATTTAATATGGGTTTAAACTTGAGGACCTACATTCATTTGTCACAATTAGCAAATACTATCACGTTCTACAGTGGGAATATCAGTTTTGGACCCTCCTGACACAGGAGAAGGGGAACCTAATCCAAGCTCAGCAGGTCAGTCATTTCCCCAGAATTTAGGATCATCAATTCCTGATCAATCTCAGTGAAGATGTAAATACAGCAGCTAATGATACCATCACTTTCCACGATGTTACCTGCCTGCCAAGACAAATATACTGTGCTGCTCTGTGGCAGAGAGAAAAATAAAGCAGGTGTGTAGATAACCAAACCAAATCTAATAAAAAAAACTAGAGATCTCCTTCCTGAATTTACTACAGCAGCCCAGTTTTGTGCTATACATTGCTTCTGAAATACTACTGTTCTGGCCTTTGTGAAATATCTTCCAGCTTAAATTCCATGCTGACATACTGAGTTTCTTTAAGCAGCAACTAAACTTCTAGTCAACTTAGAAATTAGTATTAAGAACAGAATGTGGCAGCTTTCAGACTCTCAAAAAACTGCAGCCTTAGCTGGACTATGTAGGGGCTGAGCAGGGAACAAGAGGCAGTTAATTCCTTATACACCAGCCAATGATCATTGTGGGGTTTTTTTTGGCTCAGAAAGTTGAGCTAGCATGTTTTTTCTCTTTGAGAATTCTTCTTAGTCTTTTTTCTTCAATCGATTTTTAGAGTTGTGCCACTATCACCACAATCTAGTTTTAGAACTATTTCATCACCCTCAAAAGATCTGTTGTGCCTATCAGCAGTAAATCCCAGCCTGCTCCCAGCCCGAGGCAGCCACTAATTTTACCTTCTGTTTCTACAAACTTGCTTTTTCTAGATGTGTCATGTAAATGGAATCACATAGTACATATTGTATAAGTCTGGCTTCTTTCATGTAGCACAATGTTCCTGTGGTTTACAACATTTTATGAGTGTGTCAATGTCCAGTCCTTCTTATGCCTAAGTAATAGTTTCCCTGTAATGGATGTACCACAGTGGACTTATCCATTTACCAGCTGATCGGCATTTGCACTATTTGCACTTTTTGGATTGAGTGAAACTGCTAAGAACATCCGTGCACAAATTTTTCTGTAGATGTGTGTCCATTTCTCTTGGGCATGCTGCTAGATTACCGGTAAATTTATGTCTAACACAATTTCTTTGGAGAATCAGAATATGTATTCGCACATGACTGCATTTTAGGAAACTGAAAAGCTCCTAGAAAGGTACTGGGTTATCTCCTGTAGCATTCACTAAGGTGCTGCAAAAGTGCAAGAGACAAAATGTTGCCCATCTGAAAACTTAGAGGGAACAGCATTAAGTGAGATTTCTGGGTTACTATTGCCCAATGAAGCTCGCAAGAGAAATTACCACTCAACTAAGGATTTCTGAAGGAATATGTTTGTGATTACGAAAGAGGCATAATTTGAAGTCATGATCCATTCATTCTAGGGTCTTGACTATACATGTTTTTGAGATGTTTCTAAGAGTGCTACATTACCTGCCACATTGAGAACAGTGTCATTCACCTAATGGATGTGTTTACCATTTTATAATTCATGTAGTGCAGTGTTTAAAAACACATGTGAAATAGAAGATTTCAAGATTTCTACTTGCTTGTCATGACGAGCACAATGTAATGCAGTGAATGTATGTTTTTAGGTTTGTGTGATGCTTGAAGTGTAGTGTTTAAAAAGACATGTAAAAAAGAAGTTTCTAAAAGTGCTACTTGCTTGCTAAGTTGATAGCAGCGTTATTGTAGTGAATGTTCTAACCACTAAGTAATGCATGGTATGTAGTAATGCAGTGAAGAATACAGTAGAGCACTCTTTAAAGACACAGATTTTAAAAGGGGGAGAAAAAGCACATTTGTGAGGCCAAACTCTAAGCACATTCCCCCGAAGGGCCACCCTCTGAGGCAACAATAACAACTGTTTAACATCCATGTTTCCCCTAGAAGAGGAAAAGTTTCCTGCCACTGAAGGAAGATAATCATTACTAATAGAGTCACAAGTGGTTGCAGGGTATATATTAGGGACCTCCACTGCTTGAGGGACTTGCTTTAGCTTTACAAAGGCTGGTCTCTGACCAAAAGCAGACATGGCAGAGCAAGGCCATGATGCCTATTCCAAGTGCAGTGGAATGTAGGTACAAATGTGTGAGTGTAAACTAGCAAAAACATGCTTGCAAAGATGGACATGGACAGTAATGGCTCCAAAATATTTTGGTTCAGCCCAGCTCTCCAACTTCAAAGGATTTGAAGGAATTTTGAGTGAAGAAGTTGATGCAAATTCTTTTCAGAATGTAGGGCGCTGAGTTGGCCTTCACCCTTTGTTCTGAAAGTGAAAAAAGGGTTAAAAACTACTTACAGGCCAATTCTCATCAAATTTAAGTTGAATCTCTACTAATTCTTTATCTTATTAGAAAGTTGGGTTTATTTACTGAAAGGAATGAAGATTCTCCTGCATTAGGAGGTTGCTTTAATAATTATCTTTAAACAACTACTTATTAATACTCAGAAACTAGGGAAGTTTGTTACAGAAATCTGTAATTTTTGAAATATCTGGTTTGAAACATTGCATTTTTTCTATTCAGATTGTATGATGCTTATCACAGGAGGCTGAATTTACCCCATATCTCAAGATAAGTAATTGACAACTATGAGGTCGGTGACCTTACCATAAGTTAGCCAACTAGAATAAAAAATCTATAAGCTCTGTCCAATTTGTAGAACTTACTCTGGCAAGAAAGAACATAAATGATTCCAAAATACTAATTTTAAAACATAATGCAAAATATGTTTTAAATGCATAATCCCTTTTTGGGGGGACTTTTACAATCTTGCCCTGACTCCCACCGCCACCTGGGTTTGGTAAATGAATTCAGATTGTGCAGGTCATGAAAGGAGGGTGAGACCCAGGCTGCAGGGCTGTGTCAGGGCCCACCCCTGGCTTCGCTGTGTGTCCTTAAATAACCACGACACTGAGCCTCTATTTCATCTGGGAAATGTGGATGATGCCAACTGTATGCAGGTGGTGGTTTTGTCATTAATAGAGATCATGGAGATGATGCGTAGCATCTTTTCTTTTTAAAGACAGTAACATATTCTGACCAGTGACTTTCCTTGGGTACCCAAGTAGTGAGGGGAAGTGCTGGGCTAAGCCCCATGTCCCAGTCACATCCATTCCAATGATATCCTTACATAGGTACTGCTGGGAGGCCAGGAGAGGCTGTCTTACTGGCAAAGTGAAAGAATCAGAAGCAATTACCTGGCCCATCGGTGGGAACCCCCGAGCAAGTGATAACAGCTCTTGAGGACAGGAAATTTATTGTCCTTATTCCACATGTAGACTCGCAAGGAGAGGTCAAAGGAAGAGGTGATGACTCGGCTCTGGTCCTTGAAATGAAAAGCTACATGAGGCCGGAGATGTGGGCTCCCAAGGTGGGATCCAAGACATGGGCAGAATGGGCACCACACTCACCACCCACATGGACGTGATGGGCTTCTGGTGGTCCTGGAAGGCTGCTAGCTGCAGGCCGTGTATGGTAAAAAGCACGAGCTCTGACCCAGACACCAGTAGGATCACTTGGGAGCTATGGACCTTCATGAGGTGAGGAGGCATCATGGTGTCTGGCAGGATAAAACTTGCGATCTGTTGTACTTTTTGAAATAAAAACATAGATTGTCATGTCTCAATAGCAGCTGGAGTCTGGAATAGACATGCCTCACCTAAGATGATGCAGTACACTGAAAAAAGCAACAGCTTCCGTTACACCTGCATTCAATCCTGACCTATGCATTTAGTCCCTAAATCTTTCGTCCACTGGCTCTAACATACTGAATATGATGCCTTAAAGGGGGCACTATGCATGTGGAAGTAACAGTATCTGGCGTGCAGTAACATCCAGAGAATGGGACAAATGAATACCCTTCCTTCTACCCTTCTCCATCTATGACAGCATGATGTAAGAAATGGCTCCAGGGTGATGTAAGAACTATCACATTTACAACATCTGCCAAAAACTACTGTTGATATTGTCTTTTACAGTGTGTAGCATTCCTTGTAAAAGAAAAAAAAATCATTTGATGACTTCCTAATGGAGTTTAGCACCAGGAAGAAAAAATTACCTCTTTTGAAGAATTCATGCACTTTCTTGTATCAGACAAGGGATTATATTACACATCCTGTGTCCCCTTTTTCCTCAGCTGCCAGGAAGCTCAGAGTAAAATTTATGGTCAGATGATAATATGAAAACAAATTAACATAATACAAAAGAAAAAATGCTAAGGACCAAAGGGAAAGCTGGTTAGAGTGATGTGGGGTGTGAGACAGGGAAGGAGAGGGTTGTGGGCCTTATTTTCCTACTGGACTAAGAGCTCCTTGGGTAAGAGATAGTTTTGCATTTTATTCATCTTTGTGTGCACTCAGTGCTGAGAACACTGCCTTTGATACAGTTGTGCAAGGAAGTAGAGATGAATGGGAGCAGGAAGATGTTAAGAAAAGGGGGACCATGAGTGGACAATAGTTAATGTCTGACTCTCAGGGCTACACAAAAGGCCTGACATGCAGCAGGTGTTCAACCACCCAACCAGTACGTAGTATCACAAGGAAACATTTGCTGGGTCACTGTATTCACCAAGAGGAAAGAAAAGGTGCCCCAAAGGAAACATGAGGAATCTGTGCTTGAAGCATCATATGCAATGGTGATGACATGCAGACCCACAGGTCCTGCCTGATACAGGATCCTTACCCAGAATGTCCACTCCATTCCTGGACTTCTTGGCTCCTAGCTCATAGGTGGTGACAACCAACTGCATGCCGTTGTCATTTCTATGCATCACCATCAGCCTAGCTGCCTTGTTAGGGGCCCAGCAGGCTCTGGAAGTCAGCCAGATGGGGAGAGCAGTGGAGACAGGAGCCTCAACTTCCGATGGACACAGCAAGGAGCGCATGTGGAACACCTGGGGAACACCATCGCATGGTCCCATTGCTGGTGACAGAGGGACTTCTCTGACCCAGGAGCACTCTGAAAGCCCCTCCTGGCCACTCTTCCCAGGGACCCACAATGACTTTTTTGGTCTTATGGGGCAGTCATGCCACTTGTGGACCTCCTTCCAAGATAGCTCAGACCAGGTAAGGTTAATCCCAGCCTGAGTGTGGCCCCTGAAGATATCTTGGCACACAAGTCCCAGTGAGGGCAGGGGGTGAATGAATCCAGTGGATGACTTCTCTGTTTTTGAGCAGATACACATCACTGTCTTGCTTTTGCCTCCAATGTCTACTTCCATATTCCCTTCCTACCTCCTGGCAGTCTGGCTCCAAATGCCTCTTCTTGGTCCCAGGATGTCCTCCTCCTGGTGGCTGCTGACCCCCACCCTTCCTGCTTCTTCTCTCCTCTAGCTGCTCCTCCTCAACCTGTCACCTCCCCAGGCTACCAGGTCCCAGCACTGCCGATTTTGTCCTGTTCTGCCCCTGCTCTCTCCTCCTGCCTTTACTCATCCACACACCTCCAGCACATCTCAAGGCCCTCTCCAGCTGTCTGCTTCCAACTCTGGTCTAATTTTCCAGTTTGGTTCCTGGCACTCAGGCTGGACATCTCTGACTCCACAAATCGTGGGACTATTCCCAGGTTGTGGGGCACAGGCAGCACTGGTGGAGCTATTCAGTCACACAGGCCAGTCACAAGATGGGCACGTAGCCCACATGTAGTTCCTGCTATACCTTCTCAAGGTACCAATGCTGTCCTGCACTGTCAGCATCTCCTCACACCTGGCCTGGACTTTCTAGTCCTCATTCTCACTGAAGCTCTGTTCTCAGGCCACCAAATGTCCTTTGAGCTCTTCCACTGGGATGTCCATAAGGCTCCAACCTTCTTCAAAACTAACTCTGCCCTCTCCAGCTGGGCTACTGACCCATTCTGGCCTGTGGGCAACACGGCAGCCTGGAAAGAGCAGAGGCTCTGGGGAGAGGCCAGGACCACCTCTGCCTAGTTGGAAGCCCTGAGTGGCTGCAGACTTGGTCCTGCATAAGAAGCTGCCCTTTCAGACGCATTTGGCAGGACTGGGCACAGAACCGAATACCTGCACACACAAAACCTGGCCCCTGGGGCAAGGGACACAGTCGAGCACTAACCTTGGGACCCAGGTCTGAGTTCTGGGTCGATGCAAACACCCACTGGTGGTCAGGAGAACGGAGCAGACTGGCGGGGTGGTTCGGGAACATGCTCACCCTGGACATCAGCTGCAGCCGGGGTATGGTCAGCGTGTAGAGTGCTCCGTCAGAAGCTGCCTGTAATGCAAAGGTACAGTGACCATCTGTGTCCTTATGTCTGCTCCTGAGGAGCAGGTAGCCACTGTGTAACTGCCTCCTCACTGGGCGCAATGCCAGTTTTTAAGTCAAAAATGAATTCCCTCAAACAATGCATAAGTCTCAGAGCAAACCCTTTTCCCCCTCCCAACAGAAGACCGAGGTGTGGCCGCCAGCACCCTTTCTACCCATCACGCTCAAGTGTTATCTTCAGTGTGCCTTTTCTGTTTTCAGCATAAAATACTCCTTGGGAATCTTTCCACATCAGAGGACATTTTCCCGTGCCTTTTTACTTATTTTAATGACAATTTAGGTTGTTTACAGATTTTGTTTACAGGAATAATAAGCACTCCTACTTGCAAGTTTCTGCAGTAATGCCAATATTTCCTCATGAGAGAGCCCTAAAACTGGAATAGATCAAAACGTATCAGACTTAAAACTTTTAATAGGGGGAAAAAACAAGCTTTAAAAAAAATGTTTCAATCTACAGTCTTATTTGCCATGTATAAAAATACCTAGTCTTCATCTAACTTATAATATCAACCCTTATTACAACGTTATTGACTATATTCCTTATGCTATACTTTACATCCCCATGACTATTTGTAACTACCAGTTTGTACTTCTGACTCCCTTCTCCTTCTCCATCCCACCCCTCTAAACCTCCCTCCCATTTTGTCAACCATCATAATGTTCTCTGTATCTATGAGTTTGTTCCTGTCTTGTTTGTTCATTTATTTTGTTATTTAGATTCCACATGTAAGTGAAATCATATAACATTTGTCTTTATCTGACTTACTCTGTTCTGCACAATACCCTCCAGGTCCATCCATGTTGTTGCAGATGACATGACTTCATTTTTTTTTTATGGCTGAGTAACCACCTCTTCTTTAGCCATTTATCCACTGATGGGCACCCAGGTTGCCTCCATATCTTGGCTACTGTAAATAACACTGCAATGAACAAATATATGGATGCACATGTCTCTTCAAAGTAGTGTTTTGGATTTGTTCAGATAAATACCCAGAAATGGGATTACTGGGTCCTTCCTTGTCTCTTTTATAGCTTTTGTTTTAAAGTCTATTTTGTCTTGTACAAATATTGCTACCCAAGCTTTTTTTGTTTGTTTCCATTTTGACAAAATATCTTTCTCTATCACTTTACTTTCAGTCTGTGTGTGTCTTGTGAACTGAAGTGAGTTGCTTGTAGGCAATGTATGTAAGGGTCTTGTTTTCCTATTCATTCAGCAATCCTATATCTTTTGATTGGAACATTTAATCGTTTTACATTTAAAGTAATTCTTGATAGATATGTAGTTATTGCTATTTTATTTTTATGTTTTTGATTTTTTGTTGTTGTTGTTGTTCTTCTTAAAAAAAGAAGTCCCTCTAGCACTTCTTATAATACTGGCTTGGTGGTGATGAACTCCTTTAGCTATTTCTTGTCTGGGAAGCTCTTTATATGTCCTTCAATTCTAAATGATAGCTCTGCTGGGTAGACTAATCTTGATTGTAGGTCCTTGCTTTTCATCACTTTGAATATTTCATGCCAATCCCTTCTGGCTCACAAAGTTTCTGTTGAGGAAGCAGCTGACAGTCTTATGGGAAGCTCCTTTAGATAACTAGATGATTTTCTCTTGCTGCTTTGAAGATTCTTTGTCTTTAACCTTTGGCACTTTAATTATGTCTGGCGTGGGCTGTTTGGGTTCGTGTTGTTTGGGGCTCTCTGCATTTCCTGGACTTGTATGTCTATCTGTGGCAGTGGTGGATATGTCACAATTCCCTAGGGGTGATAAAAATGGAGACCCAATGACGCTGCTAGTTTATACAAACAGAAAAAAAAAAGCCCTAAGTGAACTAGATGTTTTCCACTTCAACAGAAGGTTAAGGTCTCACACCCAGTTCCCAGCTTAAATTACAGATTCAGAGTACACTGATTAAAGAAAGGTCAGTTCCCCTTGAGTAAAGGTCATATAACTCCATCATAAATGTATGCAATAAATATTCCTTCAATCCTTTCTCAACAAAACCTACAGCCATTAGCCAAGGTAACCAGGTACTGGGAAGGTCGAGGGCATGTCAGGACGTTTCTTCTCAGGTAAAGGACAAGTTGCTTCACCTCAAATATATCACGGCTTGAAAAAAAAAAAGTTTTGGTGGGTCTCTTTGAAATTTAAATTTGGAGGAAACAAATACCAAACTGGGAATATTGCTGATTCGTTTATTGGATAACCTTGGTCTCTCAGTGATTATAGGTCCTATTTCTTAGAGATAGAAGTGGAAACAGTTCTTTCAGAGGTCACAGCAATTTTCCTCTTAAGTGGAAGCTGTGATGACCACCTGATTACTCTGTTCTTTGTCAGTGGCCCAACAGGCAAAGAAAAAAGTGACTATCATGATTGTGGTTATAAATGACAATCAGGGACTAGGGTTGCTAGTACATAATGAGAGTAGAGTAGAGTGTGTCCAAGACCTAGAAGTAACTGGGGTTTCTCTAAACTGATATACCCAGCAATGAATCTCAGTGAGCACAGAAACAAACATGACTATCACCTTGGGGATGAAAGTCGGGGTTACCCAACTAAGCAAACAGCTGAGACTACCCCCAAAGTACCATCAGTGAAGGGAAGAAATACCTACATAGAATTACTATTTTAAAGAGGCCATCAACTGAAAGCACTACCAATGAAATTGCTAGTTTTAAAAATAGAATGTGAAAAATGATTATAAAATGTATACAGTGCTATAAAGGTACAAGAATAGCCAAGACAATCTTGCAGAAACAAAAGGATAGAGGATGGAGAGAACCACAGAGGGGACTCTGTCTCATTTCACTACCTTTCTTGCTGTAGGCTTCCAGATCAGAACTGGTACCAACTGGGACTCTGATCAGCCTTGTAAAGAGTAAGGATTCTCAATGGAAGAGGCCTCATAGTGTAGTAGGAGAGGTGTATGTAATAGGAGAACATGAGGGGTACAAAACATGGACTGAATTGGAACACAGAACATGTATACCTTCTCAAATTCCCTCAACCACTTTCTTCTTTCCCATAGTTAGCACCCCATCTGCACCAGGCTGCCCCTACTTGGGGAGATGACCGAGGCACACACTGTAACACCTCCTAGACTCTGCTGGATGATGCAAACTGGAAGTGCATAGCACTCATTCTCACACTGATCTAACACCTCAAAAAACACACTCTGAGTCAAGGAGATTAAGATGTAAATCTCCCCTCCATCCCTGCCACCAGTTGCAGAGAATGACAGAGAAGGCAACCTTGGTGTTGACCAGAACAGGAGACGAGGTGAAGTGCTGAGAACTGTGACCCTGAACCTGCACTAGATGGATTGCACTACTGGAACACATACCTTGAATTAGCCAAAGACTTTAGGACTGTGAAAGGGAAAAAGCAGCCTCCATCATTAGGGTCCCGTATCCCCATATGCCCACAAACACTTGGCATCATGTAGTTTTCTATAATTTCCCCCTTTTATGGCCAGCCTAATAGTGTAAATTGCTATGCTAGTATTGTTTTATTTTGCTGTGTTTGCTAACAATTTTGAGAATTTAGGATTTGGTTTGGTTCCTTATAAATTACATTTCCTATTAGCTCATTTTTGAAGCTGCTGTCAGCAGCATGTCTTTTAATTTAGGTTATGGTGTCACTTTTACAAAGGATTTACATTATGACATAGACTATTTTGTTATGGGTTTTGCTTTTATATTATTTAATCTTGCTTCAATGGCCTGACCTTTTCTAAAAATTTTTTCTATAATTTAAATTTTTTTTTGTTTAGATCCTTTACACATAAGAAACTTATTTGTGAACATGGTTATCAGGAAGGAATCTGATTGTATTCCATTTGGATAGCTAGTCTTTCTAAGACAATTTACTGAAGCATTAATTTTCCACTCTAATTTGAAATGTCACTATATTGTACATGTCACCAAATTTCCAAAATTACATAGCTGTTTTTTTGATTCTCTATTGTTTGTCTATCATGCACTGATACCGCTTTGTCTCAATGGCTAATGTTTAATTTTTTCTTCACAACTCACAGGGTGGTTCTCTCTATCCTCTATCCTTTTGTTTCTGTAAGATTGCCTTTGCTATTCTTGTACCTTTATAGGCCTGTATACGTTTTATAATCATATTTCACATTCTATTTTAAAAAGTGTAGCAATTTCATTGGTAGTGCTTTCAGTTTATAGCCTCTTTAAAATAGTAATTCTATCAATGAACAGAGTATCTCTTATTTCTTTAGAAAAAGCTTTGTGTTTTCTCCATAAAGTTGTTTTTTGTTTTTGTTGTTAAAGATTATTCCAAGAGATTGTTGTGAATGGGATTCTTTTCCTATCATACTGCATAATTGTTGGTACACTAATTTTAATATGAACCTACTCACCAACATGAGAAATTTGGCTTACCAATTCTAATGATTTTCTTGAGTTTCTAGAAATAGTACTGTTTCATTAGGAATTATGGTAAATATATTTCTAATTTGTTGACTTGTTTTTAAAAATATCTCATTTATTAGCACCTCCAGGACAATATTTAATTTTGGTTGTTATGTCTCCCTTAGATTCTTCCTAATGTCAGTGAAAATGTTTCTAATTATCATTAAGTATGTTTGCTCTAAATTTCTTTTAAATTCCCTTTGTCAGGTTAAGAAAATTATTTTCTGTTCCTATTTCATTGAAGTTTTATTTTATTTAATTCATCTAATCTTTTAAAGTGTTTTAAATCCTGTACATGTATTCAAAGGGACTCTTTAAAAAAAGGAATTATTGAATTATGGTTAGCAATTAATATTTTGTAATTTGTAAAAACTCATTTGTGGCCAAGTACTAGGGAGATTATTTTCAATATTTTATCTCATGCTACATCAGGAATTAATGGCAGGGTTTGAGAAGAAGGCTCAGAGATCTGCATGCTTCTGTAGGGCTCAGGGGGACCACCACAGTTGTCACGTCCCTCAGGAGCACAATGCCCACTGCATGCTGTAAAAACCAAGAGAATGTGGATTTATAGGGCTTGAGAGCATGGCATGCTTCCTAAGTTTCTTTTCATGAGGCCATGGCACACCTTAGCTGACCATGTTTTCCTGATAAGAGCCCATCTTCCAAACTCAGCACACACATCTGCAAGATTCATAGGAGCTCCCAGACCCTGCTGTGTTCCTGTGAAGACTCCCTTAGCAAGCCTCCCACACACAGCAAGGATCCCTAGAACTGCACAAGTTCTTGGATAGGGCCACCATACCAACATGACTACACCCTCATGTTGCAGCTGAGCACAGAGTGCCTGGACCTGATTAGCTGGCTTCCCCTAAGAAATGACTAGAACTATTTTCCTAGTCACCATGTGTCCAAGCCTCTCTGCGGACCCAGACACTCAAGTTTCCCTTATCTGATCTCCAATCTCTTGCCGAAACCCCAACCCCTTTCTCTGTGTCTGCAGCAAAACCAGTATTCCAGCCTATTGAATTTCCCCTTCATCTTCTGAATGTAACAGCTATTTCCTTCCTTGCTGTGTCCTGTGTATTTATTGCAGCTAATTTCTCCCCTCCTCTCTTCTCCTTTCTCCCTCTGCTGTTTACAGGATGCATTAGTACTGCATCACCAATCAATCCATGAATGTTAGAGTACCAGGCAAAACTGTGACAGAACTAAAAGAGATACATACCCCTGAGTTTTGAAGCCAGTTCTAAGCGCTAATAAAGACCTTGGGTTTTCAAACATACTAGTTATATAAGGTGTTAACATGAGGCGAAGCTGGGTAAAGAGTGTATTCTCTGTACTGTTTTTGCAACTTTTCTGTAAGTCTAAAATTATCCCAAAATAAACCTGTTTTAGCTAAGAAACAAAAGGGGGGGGCTTTTGATTTTTGGGGGGGGAAATGACTGCATCTGGTCTTAGCTATGCGGCATATAATTGCTATGTTAGGTAAAAAAGAAAAAAGTTGTTTAAATGCAAATATAGGAAATAGCGTACATCTGGGTACTGGGCAGGCCGTAGTAGCAGTAGGCTGTGGTAGAAAGTTTGTATCCTTATTTTCTATTTTTGAGGGATCTTTCCTTAGGATTTTTGAAGAAATCTTCACTGTGAGTCATGGTTGGGAGCATTTACTACTGAAGCTGAGGGGCCAGACTCTCCTGTCTTAGCCTCGATGTTCTATGCATATGACACAGTCAGCAAATCACATGCACACGCATGCGTACGCAGCCCTGGTGTACTGACTCTTGAGTCATTAAGCAGCCAGGAAATTTTCAGATGGTGGCAGTGACAGAAGTACAGTTGCAGCAATATGGTAGAGCCTGGGGGACATAGTGATGGCAGCTGCAGAGCTGGGGATGGCCCAAGCCCGACCTCACTGGAGCAGGTCCTGGTTGCTGTCTGCTGCCTGGCTTCCCTTGGTTCTATGCCCATTTCTTCAGCCTTCCCACTGACCTAGTGAGCTATTATTCTCTTTCCTCCCAATAAATTCCTCTTTTGGTGTTAGTTAGCCAGCTTGCCGTTCCTCTTGCTTGCAATTAAGAACTCTGAATGATACACTCAATACACCAGCCAGGGCTTCCAGGTGGACCAAGTCAAGGGGCACCACTGTCACAAAATACAAGTCTCCCTACAGTGATGAGACATGGTGCCACAGAACTCATCTACGTTGACAGCAAGAACTGTTTATTAATGTGTGTCTAAGGCAAATTACACAGAATAGGAAGATAAAAAATATTTACTTATATATTTAAACAACAAAAACGATTGTTACAATCCCAGTGCTTTAAGTGTGGGCTTTCTAGTCCCCCATCATGCATCCTCTCCACTCTGCTACTATCTGAATAGCTCTGGGCAGGCTTATAGGCAGCTGGGCCATGGGCTAACAATGGGTTAATGACTCTCCTGTTATATTTCCTGCTCCTTGTCTGAAAAATAGAGCTAACCATACCTACTTCATTGGCTTGCTGTGAAGATTTAAAAATAAACTCACATAGCACAGTGCCTGCCCTTAGTAGGTATTTGAGAATTAGTAATTCTTTTCTCAATTTTGATAATCGTTTTGGTCTTGTGTGTATACAAGCTCTTCACCAGAGTGAGATGATCTTCCATCAATGTGGTCATCTCAGCCCCGTTGCACTTGGAAGTAATATGACCTCAGAATACTTGTGCCGATGCTTCTGGCTTCCACGCCTACAATGCTCATGCCATCACTTTCCACATGAGTAAATCCACTGTGAAAGGAAGGACAACTGTTTAGGCAATAGGGCTTCATATACAACCTCGTACCTCCTCCACCTAGCCCACCTATCCGCATTTAATATGGGTTTAAACTTGAGGACCTACATTCATTTGTCACAATTAGCAAATACTATCACGTTCTACAGTGGGAATATCAGTTTTGGACCCTCCTGACACAGGAGAAGGGGAACCTAATCCAAGCTCAGCAGGTCAGTCATTTCCCCAGAATTTAGGATCATCAATTCCTGATCAATCTCAGTGAAGATGTAAATACAGCAGCTAATGATACCATCACTTTCCACGATGTTACCTGCCTGCCAAGACAAATATACTGTGCTGCTCTGTGGCAGAGAGAAAAATAAAGCAGGTGTGTAGATAACCAAACCAAATCTAATAAAAAACTAGAGATCTCCTTCCTGAATTTACTACAGCAGCCCAGTTTTGTGCTATACATTGCTTCTGAAATACTACTGTTCTGGCCTTTGTGAAATATCTTCCAGCTTAAATTCCATGCTGACATACTGAGTTTCTTTAAGCAGCAACTAAACTTCTAGTCAACTTAGAAATTAGTATTAAGAACAGAATGTGGCAGCTTTCAGACTCTCAAAAAACTGCAGCCTTAGCTGGACTATGTAGGGGCTGAGCAGGGAACAAGAGGCAGTTAATTCCTTATACACCAGCCAATGATCATTGTGGGGTTTTTTTTGGCTCAGAAAGTTGAGCTAGCATGTTTTTTCTCTTTGAGAATTCTTCTTAGTCTTTTTTCTTCAATCGATTTTTAGAGTTGTGCCACTATCACCACAATCTAGTTTTAGAACTATTTCATCACCCTCAAAAGATCTGTTGTGCCTATCAGCAGTAAATCCCAGCCTGCTCCCAGCCCGAGGCAGCCACTAATTTTACCTTCTGTTTCTACAAACTTGCTTTTTCTAGATGTGTCATGTAAATGGAATCACATAGTACATATTGTATAAGTCTGGCTTCTTTCATGTAGCACAATGTTCCTGTGGTTTACAACATTTTATGAGTGTGTCAATGTCCAGTCCTTCTTATGCCTAAGTAATAGTTCCCTGTATGGATGTACCACAGTGGACTTATCCATTTACCAGCTGATCGGCATTTGCACTATTTGCACTTTTTGGATTGAGTGAAACTGCTAAGAACATCCGTGCACAAATTTTTCTGTAGATGTGTGTCCATTTCTCTTGGGCATGCTGCTAGATTACCGGTAAATTTATGTCTAACACAATTTCTTTGGAGAATCAGAATATGTATTCGCACATGACTGCATTTTAGGAAACTGAAAAGCTCCTAGAAAGGTACTGGGTTATCTCCTGTAGCATTCACTAAGGTGCTGCAAAAGTGCAAGAGACAAAAATGTTGCCCATCTGAAAACTTAGAGGGAACAGCATTAAGTGAGATTTCTGGGTTTACTATTGCCCAATGAAGCTCGCAAAGAGAAATTACCACTCAACTAAGGATTTCTGAAGGAATATGTTTGTGATTACGAAAGAGGCATAATTTGAAGTCATGATCCATTCATTCTAGGGTCTTGACTATACATGTTTTTGAGATGTTTCTAAGAGTGCTACATTACCTGCCACATTGAGAACAGTGTCATTCACCTAATGGATGTGTTTACCATTTTATAATTCATGTAGTGCAGTGTTTAAAAACACATGTGAAATAGAAGATTTCAAGATTTCTACTTGCTTGTCATGACGAGCACAATGTAATGCAGTGAATGTATGTTTTTAGGTTTGTGTGATGCTTGAAGTGTAGTGTTTAAAAAGACATGTAAAAAAGAAGTTTCTAAAAGTGCTACTTGCTTGCTAAGTTGATAGCAGCGTTATTGTAGTGAATGTTCTAACCACTAAGTAATGCATGGTATGTAGTAATGCAGTGAAGAATACAGTAGAGCACTCTTTAAAGACACAGATTTTAAAAGGGGGAGAAAAAGCACATTTGTGAGGCCAAACTCTAAGCACATTCCCCCGAAGGGCCACCCTCTGAGGCAACAATAACAACTGTTTAACATCCATGTTTCCCCTAGAAGAGGAAAAGTTTCCTGCCACTGAAGGAAGATAATCATTACTAATAGAGTCACAAGTGGTTGCAGGGTATATATTAGGGACCTCCACTGCTTGAGGGACTTGCTTTAGCTTTACAAAGGCTGGTCTCTGACCAAAAGCAGACATGGCAGAGCAAGGCCATGATGCCTATTCCAAGTGCAGTGGAATGTAGGTACAAATGTGTGAGTGTAAACTAGCAAAAACATGCTTGCAAAGATGGACATGGACAGTAATGGCTCCAAAATATTTTGGTTCAGCCCAGCTCTCCAACTTCAAAGGATTTGAAGGAATTTTGAGTGAAGAAGTTGATGCAAATTCTTTTCAGAATGTAGGGCGCTGAGTTGGCCTTCACCCTTTGTTCTGAAAGTGAAAAAAGGGTTAAAAACTACTTACAGGCCAATTCTCATCAAATTTAAGTTGAATCTCTACTAATTCTTTATCTTATTAGAAAGTTGGGTTTATTTACTGAAAGGAATGAAGATTCTCCTGCATTAGGAGGTTGCTTTAATAATTATCTTTAAACAACTACTTATTAATACTCAGAAACTAGGGAAGTTTGTTACAGAAATCTGTAATTTTTGAAATATCTGGTTTGAAACATTGCATTTTTTCTATTCAGATTGTATGATGCTTATCACAGGAGGCTGAATTTACCCCATATCTCAAGATAAGTAATTGACAACTATGAGGTCGGTGACCTTACCATAAGTTAGCCAACTAGAATAAAAAATCTATAAGCTCTGTCCAATTTGTAGAACTTACTCTGGCAAGAAAGAACATAAATGATTCCAAAATACTAATTTTAAAACATAATGCAAAATATGTTTTAAATGCATAATCCCTTTTTGGGGGACTTTTACAATCTTGCCCTGACTCCCACCGCCACCTGGGTTTGGTAAATGAATTCAGGATTGTGCAGGTCATGAAAGGAGGGTGAGACCCAGGCTGCAGGGCTGTGTCAGGGCCCACCCCTGGCTTCGCTGTGTGTCCTTAAATAACCACGACACTGAGCCTCTATTTCATCTGGGAAATGTGGATGATGCCAACTGTATGCAGGTGGTGGTTTTGTCATTAATAGAGATCATGGAGATGATGCGTAGCATCTTTTCTTTTTAAAGACAGTAACATATTCTGACCAGTGACTTTCCTTGGGTACCCAAGTAGTGAGGGGAAGTGCTGGGCTAAGCCCCATGTCCCAGTCACATCCATTCCAATGATATCCTTACATAGGTACTGCTGGGAGGCCAGGAGAGGCTGTCTTACTGGCAAAGTGAAAGAATCAGAAGCAATTACCTGGCCCATCGGTGGGAACCCCCGAGCAAGTGATAACAGCTCTTGAGGACAGGAAATTTATTGTCCTTATTCCACATGTAGACTCGCAAGGAGAGGTCAAAGGAAGAGGTGATGACTCGGCTCTGGTCCTTGAAATGAAAAGCTACATGAGGCCGGAGATGTGGGCTCCCAAGGTGGGATCCAAGACATGGGCAGAATGGGCACCACACTCACCACCCACATGGACGTGATGGGCTTCTGGTGGTCCTGGAAGGCTGCTAGCTGCAGGCCGTGTATGGTAAAAAGCACGAGCTCTGACCCAGACACCAGTAGGATCACTTGGGAGCTATGGACCTTCATGAGGTGAGGAGGCATCATGGTGTCTGGCAGGATAAAACTTGCGATCTGTTGTACTTTTTGAAATAAAAACATAGATTGTCATGTCTCAATAGCAGCTGGAGTCTGGAATAGACATGCCTCACCTAAGATGATGCAGTACACTGAAAAAAGCAACAGCTTCCGTTACACCTGCATTCAATCCTGACCTATGCATTTAGTCCCTAAATCTTTCGTCCACTGGCTCTAACATACTGAATATGATGCCTTAAAGGGGGCACTATGCATGTGGAAGTAACAGTATCTGGCGTGCAGTAACATCCAGAGAATGGGACAAATGAATACCCTTCCTTCTACCCTTCTCCATCTATGACAGCATGATGTAAGAAATGGCTCCAGGGTGATGTAAGAACTATCACATTTACAACATCTGCCAAAAACTACTGTTGATATTGTCTTTTACAGTGTGTAGCATTCCTTGTAAAAGAAAAAAAAATCATTTGATGACTTCCTAATGGAGTTTAGCACCAGGAAGAAAAAATTACCTCTTTTGAAGAATTCATGCACTTTCTTGTATCAGACAAGGGATTATATTACACATCCTGTGTCCCCTTTTTCCTCAGCTGCCAGGAAGCTCAGAGTAAAATTTATGGTCAGATGATAATATGAAAACAAATTAACATAATACAAAAGAAAAAATGCTAAGGACCAAAGGGAAAGCTGGTTAGAGTGATGTGGGGTGTGAGACAGGGAAGGAGAGGGTTGTGGGCCTTATTTTCCTACTGGACTAAGAGCTCCTTGGGTAAGAGATAGTTTTGCATTTTATTCATCTTTGTGTGCACTCAGTGCTGAGAACACTGCCTTTGATACAGTTGTGCAAGGAAGTAGAGATGAATGGGAGCAGGAAGATGTTAAGAAAAGGGGGACCATGAGTGGACAATAGTTAATGTCTGACTCTCAGGGCTACACAAAAGGCCTGACATGCAGCAGGTGTTCAACCACCCAACCAGTACGTAGTATCACAAGGAAACATTTGCTGGGTCACTGTATTCACCAAGAGGAAAGAAAAGGTGCCCCAAAGGAAACATGAGGAATCTGTGCTTGAAGCATCATATGCAATGGTGATGACATGCAGACCCACAGGTCCTGCCTGATACAGGATCCTTACCCAGAATGTCCACTCCATTCCTGGACTTCTTGGCTCCTAGCTCATAGGTGGTGACAACCAACTGCATGCCGTTGTCATTTCTATGCATCACCATCAGCCTAGCTGCCTTGTTAGGGGCCCAGCAGGCTCTGGAAGTCAGCCAGATGGGGAGAGCAGTGGAGACAGGAGCCTCAACTTCCGATGGACACAGCAAGGAGCGCATGTGGAACACCTGGGGAACACCATCGCATGGTCCCATTGCTGGTGACAGAGGGACTTCTCTGACCCAGGAGCACTCTGAAAGCCCCTCCTGGCCACTCTTCCCAGGGACCCACAATGACTTTTTTGGTCTTATGGGGCAGTCATGCCACTTGTGGACCTCCTTCCAAGATAGCTCAGACCAGGTAAGGTTAATCCCAGCCTGAGTGTGGCCCCTGAAGATATCTTGGCACACAAGTCCCAGTGAGGGCAGGGGGTGAATGAATCCAGTGGATGACTTCTCTGTTTTTGAGCAGATACACATCACTGTCTTGCTTTTGCCTCCAATGTCTACTTCCATATTCCCTTCCTACCTCCTGGCAGTCTGGCTCCAAATGCCTCTTCTTGGTCCCAGGATGTCCTCCTCCTGGTGGCTGCTGACCCCCACCCTTCCTGCTTCTTCTCTCCTCTAGCTGCTCCTCCTCAACCTGTCACCTCCCCAGGCTACCAGGTCCCAGCACTGCCGATTTTGTCCTGTTCTGCCCCTGCTCTCTCCTCCTGCCTTTACTCATCCACACACCTCCAGCACATCTCAAGGCCCTCTCCAGCTGTCTGCTTCCAACTCTGGTCTAATTTTCCAGTTTGGTTCCTGGCACTCAGGCTGGACATCTCTGACTCCACAAATCGTGGGACTATTCCCAGGTTGTGGGGCACAGGCAGCACTGGTGGAGCTATTCAGTCACACAGGCCAGTCACAAGATGGGCACGTAGCCCACATGTAGTTCCTGCTATACCTTCTCAAGGTACCAATGCTGTCCTGCACTGTCAGCATCTCCTCACACCTGGCCTGGACTTTCTAGTCCTCATTCTCACTGAAGCTCTGTTCTCAGGCCACCAAATGTCCTTTGAGCTCTTCCACTGGGATGTCCATAAGGCTCCAACCTTCTTCAAAACTAACTCTGCCCTCTCCAGCTGGGCTACTGACCCATTCTGGCCTGTGGGCAACACGGCAGCCTGGAAAGAGCAGAGGCTCTGGGGAGAGGCCAGGACCTCTGCCTAGTTGGAAGCCCTGAGTGGCTGCAGACTTGGTCCTGCATAAGAAGCTGCCCTTTCAGACGCATTTGGCAGGACTGGGCACAGAACCGAATACCTGCACACACAAAACCTGGCCCCTGGGGCAAGGGACACAGTCGAGCACTAACCTTGGGACCCAGGTCTGAGTTCTGGGTCGATGCAAACACCCACTGGTGGTCAGGAGAACGGAGCAGACTGGCGGGGTGGTTCGGGAACATGCTCACCCTGGACATCAGCTGCAGCCGGGGTATGGTCAGCGTGTAGAGTGCTCCGTCAGAAGCTGCCTGTAATGCAAAGGTACAGTGACCATCTGTGTCCTTATGTCTGCTCCTGAGGAGCAGGTAGCCACTGTGTAACTGCCTCCTCACTGGGGCGCAATGCCAGTTTTTTAAGTCAAAAATGAATTCCCTCAAACAATGCATAAGTCTCAGAGCAAACCCTTTTCCCCCTCCCAACAGAAGACCGAGGTGTGGCCGCCAGCACCCTTTCTACCCATCACGCTCAAGTGTTATCTTCAGTGTGCCTTTTCTGTTTTCAGCATAAAATACTCCTTGGGAATCTTTCCACATCAGAGGACATTTTCCCGTGCCTTTTTACTTATTTTAATGACAATTTAGGTTGTTTACAGATTTTGTTTACAGGAATAATAAGCACTCCTACTTGCAAGTTTCTGCAGTAATGCCAATATTTCCTCATGAGAGAGCCCTAAAACTGGAATAGATCAAAACGTATCAGACTTAAAACTTTTAATAGGGGGAAAAAACAAGCTTTAAAAAAATGTTTCAATCTACAGTCTTATTTGCCATGTATAAAAATACCTAGTCTTCATCTAACTTATAATATCAACCCTTATTACAACGTTATTGACTATATTCCTTATGCTATACTTTACATCCCCATGACTATTTGTAACTACCAGTTTGTACTTCTGACTCCCTTCTCCTTCTCCATCCCACCCCTCTAAACCTCCCTCCCATTTTGTCAACCATCATAATGTTCTCTGTATCTATGAGTTTGTTCCTGTCTTGTTTGTTCATTTATTTTGTTATTTAGATTCCACATGTAAGTGAAATCATATAACATTTGTCTTTATCTGACTTACTCTGTTCTGCACAATACCCTCCAGGTCCATCCATGTTGTTGCAGATGACATGACTTCATTTTTTTTTTATGGCTGAGTAACCACCTCTTCTTTAGCCATTTATCCACTGATGGGCACCCAGGTTGCCTCCATATCTTGGCTACTGTAAATAACACTGCAATGAACAAATATATGGATGCACATGTCTCTTCAAAGTAGTGTTTTGGATTTGTTCAGATAAATACCCAGAAATGGGATTACTGGGTCCTTCCTTGTCTCTTGTTATAGCTTTTGTTTTAAAGTCTATTTTGTCTTGTACAAATATTGCTACCCAAGCTTTTTTTGTTTGTTTCCATTTTGACAAAATATCTTTCTCTATCACTTTACTTTCAGTCTGTGTGTGTCTTGTGAACTGAAGTGAGTTGCTTGTAGGCAATGTATGTAAGGGTCTTGTTTTCCTATTCATTCAGCAATCCTATATCTTTTGATTGGAACATTTAATCGTTTTACATTTAAAGTAATTCTTGATAGATATGTAGTTATTGCTATTTTATTTTTATGTTTTTGATTTTTTGTTGTTGTTGTTGTTCTTCTTAAAAAAAGAAGTCCCTCTAGCACTTCTTATAATACTGGCTTGGTGGTGATGAACTCCTTTAGCTATTTCTTGTCTGGGAAGCTCTTTATATGTCCTTCAATTCTAAATGATAGCTCTGCTGGGTAGACTAATCTTGATTGTAGGTCCTTGCTTTTCATCACTTTGAATATTTCATGCCAATCCCTTCTGGCTCACAAAGTTTCTGTTGAGGAAGCAGCTGACAGTCTTATGGGAAGCTCCTTTAGATAACTAGATGATTTTCTCTTGCTGCTTTGAAGATTCTTTGTCTTTAACCTTTGGCACTTTAATTATGTCTGGCGTGGGGCTGTTTGGGTTCGTGTTGTTTGGGGCTCTCTGCATTTCCTGGACTTGTATGTCTATCTCCTTCACCAGATTAGGGAAGTTTTCCATCATTATTTCTTCAAATAGGTTTTCAATCCCTTGTTCCCTCTCTTCTCTTTCTGGTGCCCCTATGATGTAAATGTTGGTATGCTTAATGTTGTCCCAGAGGCCCCTGAAACTATCATTTTTTTTCCTTTTCTCTTGTTGCTGTTCTGGTTGGCTGTTCTGTGATACCTTCTCTTCCAAATCATTAATTTGATCCTTTGCCTCATGTAATCTACTGTTGATTCCCTCTAATGTATTCTTTATTTCAGTTATTGTATTCTTTATTTCGACTGGTTCTTTTTTGTTTTCTATTTCTAAGTTTCCTTTCTCTGTTGAAGTTCTGAGTTCATTGGGTATCCTTACAACCAGTGTTTTGAACACTGCATTTGGTAGATTGCTTGTCTCTATTTTGTTTAGTTCTTTTTCTAGAGCATGTTCTTCCTTTCGTTTGGGACGTGTTTCTCTGTCTCCCCTTTTTGCCTTCCTCCTTGTGTTTGTTTCTATGTATTAGGAAGATCTGCTATGAGTCCTGGTCTTAGTAGAATGGATTTATGTAGCAGGTGTCCTGTGGAGCCCCATGGTGCAGTCTCCCTGGTCATCTGAGCCAGGTGCTGCAGGTGTCCCATGTGGGTCATGTGTGCCCTCCTGTTGTAGTTGAGCTTTAATTGCTATTTGCATGTCAGTGGGAGGAACTGACCCGTGAGCTGAATAGCTGTGAGGACTGACCATGACTACGGTAGAGGAGCTACTGTGCAGGGGCTGACCCTACAAAGCAGTATTTGCTTCACTGGGGCTCTGTTGTCTACCTAGTCGGCCCTTTAGGTGTGTCATCCTTGGATGCAGCCCCAGGCAGTATTCGGGCTAGTTCCAAAGCCATTCACCATGTATGCCAACCCCAGTACCTCCTGGGAGGGGTCCTGCCACATCTCAAGTTCAGCCTCAGCCTGTTCCCTGCCCAGGGCCACCTGGAATGAGCCATAAAAAAATCTGAAGATGGCCGCCACCCACGCTGGGCTTGGAGACGCCTAGGAGAGGCCAAGCTTCAAACCGAGGCTGGCTTCTGCCACTGCTAGGCTTGGGGATGCTCAGCAAGAGGTACAGGGCATGCCGAGGTCAGATGCTGCTTATTTGGGGTACATGAACCTTTGGAGATTTTAGGGAAGTCCGCACCATGAGCCAAAACAGGTCGTTTGTATGGAAAAGCCACTGGAAGCAGCTTGGGTAGGCCCACTAGTTGAGTGGGGCAGGGTCTCAGAGAATCACCAGGGCAGGATGAACATTGTTAGCCAAGTAATGGATATTCTGATATGGTGCCCACCTGCATTCACATGCTGGGCTAGGGGGAGGGCTCAACAAAGGAACAATGGCTTCTGCCAGCCCTTCTGTCCGGGAGAAATCTGCCCCTCCAGCCTTCACCCTGAAGCCAGACAACTCAGTTTCTCCCTGTATGTCCCTTGCACCTTTCAAGCAATTGGCCCAGGGCTAGAGCTCAGATCAAGTGAGTCCATCAGCAAGTAAATCTGTGCATTGGCCCTATAAGAGGAGTGCCTGAGAGTCCTGCTGCCCTCCATGCCATTCATCCACAATCTCTGCTAGTTTTCACAGACAAAGGTTATGGGGACTCCTCATCTTGGCACTGGAACCCTGGGCGGGGGAGTCTGCTATGGGGCTGGGCCCCTCACTCCTCGGAGGGGACTTCCACAGCTGATATATTTTTAGCTGCCTTGCACAGGTGAGACTAGCCCATTTCATGTCTCCACCCTTCCTACCAGTCTTGATGTGGCTTCTTCTGTATGTCCTTAGTTGTAGGACTTCCATTTAGTTAGACTTCAGCTGATTCTCCATGATGGCTGCTCTGTATTTTAGTTGTGTTTCTGATGTTGTCATGAGAGGAGGCCAGCACAGCATTTACCTACTCTACCACCTTGACCAGAAGTCTTTCTTTACCTATTTTTCTACTAGATTTCTATGCTTCAAATAATCTGATATTAATACTTCGTTAAATAAGATAGTGTTATCTCATAATTTTTCACGTGTCTTAATTTTATAATATTCTAGTTAAGATTTTTTTAACTTTTTAGTTAAATCAAATCTGTGTATTTTTTTCTTGATTCCAGGTTTTGTCTTGCCTAGCAAGGCCTTGCACACCCCAGGTTGATATTACAAACCATGTATCTGTTCCTCAGATAATTTTGTAACTGCCTTTTACGTTTAGTTTTTAATTATTCTAAATGTATTTCTACAAATGGAATGATGTGAGAGTAGCTTAGTTTCTCTTTCATAATGGTCAAAGTGCTCCATTTCTTGAATAGCCCATCCTTCACCTACTGTTTTAGAAGAACATCTTTCCACAGACATTTACAGATGGAACCCAATCTGGACTTCTGTAAAATCATCTGTTCTTACTGTCCAAGAAAACAGAAAAATTTAAAAATGCACAGAAGATGGCAACATTCAAACAAGGTCATGAAAAGAAAAAGTGAGAAGCAACACGTTTTAGCTAATAAAGCTATCCCTCCAAAGGACAACCAGGTATCAAGGATCTGTAGCCACACCCAACATGAGTTAAATATCATAAAATAAGATTTTACAGATATGAAGGGACAGCCTGAATCAGAAATTCAACACTCAGAAGGAAAATGGACAAAATACCAACATGTGACATAAGAGTTAAATTAATTTAGGAAAGATACTCGAGAAAAAGTTGTCTCAAAAATGAAGATTAACAATAAGCCTAAGAGAGAAAACATTCTACTGAACAAATAAGGGTACTAAAAAGAAAGAAACCATAGAACAAAAATGGAATACAGAGCTAAAAAAAATCAAAAAGTGTCCAACAAGATAGTCAAAGAAGGTCTAATAAACATATGACTGAAGTTCCTACAAAGGGAAAATTTAAAAACAGAATAATATTTAAAATTCATGTACAGTGAAACTTTCTAGAAATAAAAGAAAGCCTGAATCCATTTATTGAAAGGATTCATATGTTCCTGCATAAGCTGACCCAGGATGATCACTATAAACATGTCACGACTACTAGACTTTAAAGATTTTTAAAAATCCTTTAGGCCTTTGATTTAAAAACTCTGAGTGTCTAACAAGGAAAGTAAGTCAGGGTACCAGTAGACTTTTCTAAAGAAACATACACAGTGAAGTAGTATTTTCACAAAATTTAAAACAAGTGAGCAGGGATTTGGCTCCTAGCCAGGCCATCCATCATCATCAGGACTACAGAAAAGCAGTGCTAAATGTGCTTCACCTACCCCTGGGATATCAAATATTAGACCTTTTCATGGATCCTTTAGGGCCCTGCTGCTCAAAGGGTGGTCTGTGGACTGGCAGCACTGATATTCTGAAGAAGCTAAAAACTCAGTATCTCAGGCATCCCCAGAGACCCACCGAATCAGAACCTGCATTTACACAAGATACATAGGTGACCGCATGTGTCCCATTATATCTGAAAAGCACTTGTCCAAGTCTCTTACCCTCTCTTAAAAATTTACCACTCCTGATAGTTCCATTTCTTTCTAGATAATTTCTTTTATCTTTCAGTTCACTAATTCTGTGTTCTAACTTTTTAAGTGATATATATTACACGCATATGGAACACTGCACAAAACATAAATGTAGCAAATATTCACATCACTGCCCAAGCTAAGAAACAGAACATTGCCAGTGGCCACAAGCTCCCCTCACCGTCCCCAATTTCTGTGTGGTTTCACTGTCCACCCTGCTATCGAATCCATTCACTGATCTCTTAACCTTTGTTATTCAGTTTTTCTGCTCTAGAATTTCTGCTTGGTTCTCTTCTAAATCCAGTATGTCATTTTTTATAGCTTTAAGTTCTCTGCTAAAATTTATCTCCCCGATCATAGCAACCACAGGTGTTTTGGTGTCTGTAATAACTGCCATATCTGAGGCCTCTGTGCCTCTCTTAACATCGTCTGTTTATCCAGTTCTAGTTGGTACTATCTTAACTCTTCATGTGCCTATTCCGCTTTAAGCACGTGCTGAATGCTGTATTTGAAAACAAATAGGAGTGGCTCCATAGTGTAGTGGTTAGCACGCCTGCTTTACAGGCAGAAGGTCCTGGGTTCGTACCCCTGGTGGAGCCACAGACCTTACCCCGGGTGCGCCAGGACCCCCGAGTGTGCTGAGTGCCCCAGACCTGGGGGCATGCCCTGAGCATGTGGGAGGACATGCCTCCCCTTCAGAGATCCAGCTCTTAAGGGAAAAACAGCAACAACCATAGGTCAGGGATGGAAGTGTGTGTTGGGGTATTAAAGAGGGGGAGGGGGCGGAAACAAATAATGTGAGGCCTGGGGTAATATCCTTTTCCAGAAAAGAATTTTCATTTACTATCAGGTGACTGGAGTGCTGAACTGCAGCAGGTGCAATTACTGTTTACCCTCAGCCCGCCTTACTCTGAGGTTGCAACACTTGATAACCCACCCAATGTTCCAACTCCCTGTGGCCCTGCACTCTGATTTTTGTCCCCTTGGCTATAAGACAGCTAGCATCTACAGAGGCTCCTGAGAGCCAGGTCACTCACCAGCAGGAAGGGGCCCTCTGGATGGTCACAGGCCTCCAGCGCAGATGAGTGTGTAGGCAGAAAGAAGGAGGCTGACTCCCACCCATTTTCTGCTCCCCACACTTTGATTAGTCCACGCTCATCCACAGTGACAACCAGCTGCAGCCGAGGGTAGGTCACCAAATTCACCAGAGCAGCAGGCTGTAGAGGACTCGACCAGATCTCTGTGCCCTGGGCAACAACAAAAGTAATATAAGAACTTATATAGGGCCCATTTATTTCATAACCACACATTGTTTTCATTCATTCAACCATCTTCAGTGCACACTGGGGACACACAGGTGACAAAGGCCCGATCCCCACCCTCACAGGACCCACAGTGTGGCTGGGAACACCACAGAAGTGGTGTTTCATGGTGGAGGAGACAGGTGTGTCCTAGAGAAGGACAGTGGTGGCTGAGCATGGGTGTGTGGAGATTTCCGGAATTCTGGGTGGCATCTCCAGGAAGACCCAGGGTGAGATTAGGCATGCACACTGGCTCTGTGTTGGAAGCACTTCCAGTGGTTACCTACAGCTCAGCTGAGGAATGCTAGGCAGGGAGGCAGGATCCAACACTACAAACCCCACCCAGGACCTGGCCATGCATGACTGCATACAGAGAACCTCCACACACAGCATCTTCCTCAGTCCTGGGTGGTCCAGTTTCACATAGATGCCAATGGGGGCTTGTGGATATGAACAGTTTATGCTGCATAGCTGCAGCTGCCCCATTCAAAACACCCCTTCCCTGCAGTGGACTTAACAGCACCACCACTGGCCAGCCCTGGCCCAGGCCCATGCCCAGAGGAAACTGGTGGTCCAGGCTAGGTTGGTTCCACGATTCCTCCCAGGACTCTCAGAGCTGGATAGGAGAAGTCCAAAGTCCAGGGCTCAGGTGCCAGAGAGCCCACGGTACACTAAGACAGGGCATCAGAGAACCAATCCACTAACCTCCGTTTCCAAGTTTCCCAGAGCTGCCACATAAGGTTTCGTTCTAATTTTGGGTTTCTATGATCCTTTTTCTATCATGTTATCTTTTTATCATGATCTTGATCTCTTTTTCCTATCATATTATCTCAGTATTTGTCCACTAGTTTCTTTCTTCCCCTCAGGTCACAAATCAACAATTAATTTCTGTTGCTCAAATAGTTAACATGCCATCACTAGCACAGAACTCAGCACTAGCGATGGGCAGATGGCAAGTTTTGGAAAATACGGAATATTTACTGGTGGTCAGCGCATGAAGTGGGCAAATGAGCACTTAAACTCCCCTTCCTATTTCAGAATGGAAAGCAGCAGCCAGCACAACAGGGGACTGGAACACACTGACCAGTGATGACCTGGGGACCCTGACTCCACTCAATGTGCCAGGGATCCAGGGGCAGTCAGAGGCTTTCATTGACACCAGATACTTCAATGCTAGGGAAAGACAAACTCAAACCCTAGCATTCTCCAAAGGACAGTGAATAAAACATGGAGGCAAATATTGTGAGAACACAGAAAACGAAGAAAAATTTTTAAATGAACAATTATTGACTTCAGGAAAATAAAAATGTTAGTTTATTTCATGGCTTAGCTGTGAAAAGCATTTACATAATTATAATAATATAAACAATCATGTCAGTATTTGCGGACAGGAAGGCTACCCTTTCTGGAGGCAGCAGGAAGAAAGTGAACCATCTTCCATAGAACTCAATGGATGCCTAACATTTAGATGCCTAATTATCCCCTAATTTGGGGAACACAGTTTCCTCTGGGGTTGGGGAAACAGGAGAGGGCACAATTGGTTTTTCAAACAGGACTTTCAGAACTCTGACTCTTAAGCTGTGTACCACTGCAATGTCAGTGGTGTCCCGATCTGCCATTAATGTGACTGCAAAATGTCACCATGCTTTTATTTTTTTTCAAAAATACTGTCATGACTTTTACAAATAAATATTTTAAAAATGTATTCCAGAATATAGGTCCAAAGGAATAACAAATGCTGGAGAGGATTTGGGAAAAAAGAGATCCTCATACACTGGTGGGACTGAAAATTGGTACAGCCACTATGGAAAACAGTATGAAGGTTCTTCTAAAAACTAAGAATTGATCTACCATATGATCCAGCAATCCCTCTACTGGGTATTTACCCCCAAAGACTTAAAAAGTCATATCCATAAAGATATTTGCACACCAATGTTTATAGCAGTACTATTCACAGTGGCCAGGACATGGAAACAACCGAAGTATCTTACAGTAGATGAGCGGATAAAGCAGCTGTGGTACATATATACAATGGGATATTACTCAGCCATAAGAAGAGATGAAATACTGCCATTTGTGACAACATGGATGGACCTCGAGATAATCATGCTAAGCAAAATAAGCCAGACAGCAAAAGTTGACCACCACATGATATCACTTGCACGTGGGATATAAACCTAAAAGCAACAAATGAACAGGACAAACAGAGATTCATGGACATGGACTATAGACTCGAGGTTACCAGAGGGTAAGGTGTAGGAGAGGAGGGGGGAGGTAGATGGGGTAAAGGTGGTAAATGTAAGGGTATAGGGGGAAGGTATAGGGGGAGTACGTAAAGGATTCAAATATATGGTAGCTGAAGGAAACTGGACTTTGGGTGGTAAACACACAATAGAATATACACATGTTAAATTATAATGTACACCTGAAAATTATATAACTCTTAACCAATGTTACCCCAATAAACTTAATCAAATATAATATATGTGTGTGTGTGTGTATATATATATCCAAAAAATTTTAAATAAATGTTGGCAAACTGAACCCAGTGGTACTATATAAAAAGACTAGTCCACAATGAGAATGAGGAAGAACCATACCATCGCTGGCAATGGCAATGTTAAGAAAAAACATTTGAAAATTTAGAATAATTTTCTAGCAAAATATAAGTGATTCAGCTTGACTAAAAAACAGGTAAAAACCTGGACAGAAGAGGAGTTACAAAGGAAACTGAAAAGGCAGAGAGAAAAGGCCCAGACACTTACTTCACAAGGGACTCAGTCCATCTCTTAAGAAACATATAATTCCTATGCTATTCCTTTTACTATTTCAGGTTATAGAAAATGTTAGAAAGCTCCTGATGCCTTCTGTGAAAGTAGCAATAAAACAAAATACAGACAAATATAACTTATAAATAGAGATTAAAATTTTAAGTATTATTAATCAGAGCCCCAGCAATATGTTAAAAAATTATATACTATGATCTATTAGGGTTGGTTCTAGAAATGCAAGGATAATTCAAATACTTATATTTCAAATTAAGACTGGGGAGCCACAGAAAATAATCAATAAATGCCCCCAAAGCACTGGTACCTATTGCCAAATTTTAACAGCCATTCCTTAGAGATTTTTTAAAAATCTCTAAATAACACAGGACAATAATATAATAAATAATATTTACCAGACACTAAAAATCAAATTCAAAAGAGATCTGTACAGCAAAGGAAATAATGAATAGATGAAAAGGCAATATATGGAATGGGAAAAAATATGTGAAAACCATCTGTCAGATAAAGCAGGAGTCCCCAGTCCCTGGATTACAGACCGGTACTGGTCTGCGGCCTGTTAGGGACCAGGTCACACAGCAGGTGTGAGCAGTGCACTCCCATGTTCAGTGCAGCAGTGTTCACAAGAGCTGAGATATGGAAACAGCCTAAATATCCATCAGTGGATGAATAAAGAAAATGTGATGTGTGTGTGTAAACCCCTACCACACACACATACATACAATAGAATGTTATTCAGCATTAAAAAAAAAAAGGAAATCTTGCAATATTTGACAACATGGTTGAATCTTAAGGACATTATGCTAAGTGAAATAAGCCAGTCACAGGACAAATACTGTAGGATTCCACTTACATAAGGTACCTAAAATAGTCAAACTCATAGAAGCAGAGAGCAGAATGGAGGTTGCCGGGGGCTGGAGGAAGGAAAATGGGAGCAGATGTTTGACGGGTGTACAATAATGCAGGACAAATTAAGTCCTAGAAATCTGCTGCACAACACTGTGCCTATGGTTACTGTATACTTAAAAATCTGTTCAGAGTGTAGCTCTTATGTTAAGTGTTCTTACCACAATAAAATAAAAATCAAAAAACTAAAGGCATACCTAGAAAAAAATCAGAAACAAGACAGGATGCCCACCACTATTAATCAGTTCGGTTTTAGAAACCCTAGGTGAGGGAGTAACAAATAAAAATAACAAATACAAATATTAGGAATTATATGATGAAAATACATTATTTTCAGGTAATATAATTATAAATATGGAACAGATAAAACACTATTATAAGAGACTTTATTAAACTGGGTAATACAAGATACAAATACAAAAAAAAATCAGTATTTTTCCTTTATATTCATAGTAACAAGGCAGGAACAAAAATAGAAAAATATCCCATTCTTATGCTATTACTAGCATATTGTTTAGTTACTTACTAGCTATTATTAACGAGAAAATGTAAAAAGTCAAGAGTAAGTTTAGCGAAAGGAGTAAAAAGTATTCAAGACTTTACTCATCAGTTTAAGAGCTGGACAAATACAAACAGCCCATGTTTGGGGAAGATTTAATGCATTATAAAATGTCAGCCCTTTCCAAAATGATTTATAAATGTAATGCATTTCAATCAGAATTCAAATTTGACTTGTTTTAGACATCAAAAAAAAAAAAGGTTCCAAAGTTCATATAGAAGATGACTATAAGAAAAATTTGAAAACACAATTGTAAAGAGGATTTGCTCTACATCTAGATATTCAAAATTTTATTAAGCTAAATTATAAGGTATTCAAATAACATGACACCAGCACAACAATCATGCAAATAAATAAAACAGAAAAGAGGTCAAAGGCCCAAATATAAAGGGAAATTTGGTATAAAATAGGAGGCAATGTCAGTCAGTGTAGAAAAGACTATTCAATAAACACTGTTGAGGTAGCTGGCTACGTAGTTGGAATAAACTACAGGTAAATCCTACTTCCAATTAAATACAAAAATAATTCTTGATGAATTAAAGCTAAAAATGTAAAAGAATTATAACTGTTCCATTTTATTATTGGTTATTGCTGTTAATCTCTTTCTGTACTTAATTTATAAATTAAAATTTATCATAGGTACATATAGGAAAAAGCATAGTACATATCGGGTTCATTACTGTCCAGGTTTCAGGTGTCCACCAGGGGTCCTGCAGGTATCCCCGGCGGACAAGGGGGGACAACTGTAAATGCATATTGTTAAGTGAAAGAAGCCAACGTGGAAAGGCTATATAGTGCACAATTCCAAACAAATGACTGAACTTCTTAAAAATAAGGTCAAACAAATGCTCAAAAGGGTATTAAGGTTGGGAAGCCAGGCAGATAGATGGGTGTAGAGGGCTCTGCCACTCAGAAACAGTCCCATTGTGGAAACAACAAACCACACACTAAAGGAGAGTTTGGTAAGCCCACTGCCCATTTTGTATTTTAGTTTAAAAAAAACATCAAAAGAATATTTCATGACATGTGAAAATTATACGAAACTCACATTTCCATGTCCATAATACAGTTTTTCTGGAACACAGCACTCTCTTTTGTTTACTTGTTATCATGGCTGCTTCTCCATTGCAACAACACTATTGAGCAGCTGTGACAGAGAGCACATGGCTTACAAAGCCCAAGATATCTGCTATCTGGCTCTTACAGAAAAAGTCTGCTGACCCCTGCACCAAAGCTCTCTCTGTTTCAAGTCAGACCTCTGTTTTGGAAACTACAGAACTGCCAAGCCTTCAGATCTTCCTGTGCAAGAGCTCCTAAACCTAAGCTTGTCCATGGCTGGCCACAGTCCACAGCCCAAGGCAGGTCTCTTCCAGGAGAGCCTGTGGGGAAAATGGAGCAACAAAATAGGAAAACACAAACCCGTCACCTACACCATTTTACTAGAGACCTCCACTTGAAATTATAGGGTCAAACATCATCTTGTATATAAGAAAAACCAAGATAAACGACTGAAAAATTAACCATGGAAGAATGAGAAATGACGCAAATAAGTGTATCTTTAAACAAAAAAAGAGCAATCGAAGAAAATGAAACAATTTCTGAAAATCAAAAATGTTTCTATAAAGCAATCAACAGACACTCTCTAAAGTACAAATCAAGAAAATCTGCTAATCAAACATAAAAATTGATAAACCGATAGCCACCAGGAAAACTAAAATCAGAAATGATTTAAAAAAAAAATGGTTGCCTCGGGAAAAGAATATGAGAAAAGCAGGAGGGAGACAGTGTTTTCATTTCTCACGAAGTATCTTTTTAGCTCCATTTTTCCTTTTACGATTCAAAAGCAAAACAAATGATAACCATGACTCATTCTAAAACTGCTCTAGCTCCCCTGCACTCATTGATCTTCCCTTTCCATGTCCCTATCCTGTTTTGCTTACAAGACCTGGTCTGTCATCTGCATCTCTGGAATCCTGGGCTGGAGCCCAGCTGGGACTTTCAGAGAACCACTCACACATTGGCAGCCTCTAGTGGCCTCAGGATCACAAGTTGGCCATTTCAAAGCACCACCCTGCACCCCTCCATCACCAAACAGAGCTCACACCCCTTCTCTCTCATGGATGGTAATATAAAGCCTAGGCGGGGCAGTGATCCCAAGGCCAGCACAAGGGTACCAGAATGCAGCTCCCATTAGCCAGCTTCCTACCTGGACTGAGAAGAAAGGCTCAGGTCACAGTCAGAGGTTGCTGAGAACCTGGGTGCCCTCTTCACAAGAAGTGGGGGAGTTCAGAGAAGAGGTGTTCTGTGGGAATTAGGTGGACCCTCCTGGAGCTCTGCTTGGGGATCCTACTCTGCTCTCTATGACAACTTTCACATGAAAGGAACCTGCCACTTCCAGCAGACCTGGGCCACGAAGATGAGCACCCACCTCACCAAAAGGCATCAGAGGTGCCTTTGCATATCTAGAGGATCTGGAAATGAGAAGTAATCTATCTACAGTTTTCCAGGAAAGAATACATTATAGGAAATTAGGTTTTATCTATGTGTGAGCCAGGCAGAACCCTGGATTTTCAGGGTGGACAACAGACTCAGAGACACCCTCTCTCCTAGGTTATACTTGTATAAAATTAGGATGATGATGATGATGATAATAATATAATAATAATAATTAAGAAGAAGAAGAAAGAAGAAAGGAGAAGAAAGAAGAGAGGAGGAGGAGAAGAGGGAGGGGGAGGAGGAGGAGGAGGAGAAGAAGAAGAATAAGAAGAAGAGGAGAGGAGGAGGAGAAAGGAGAAGAAAAGAAAAAAGAAGAGAAAGAAAGAAAGAGAAAAAGAAAGAAAGAAAGAGAAAGAAAGAAAGAAAGAAAGAGAGGGGGAGAGGGGAGAGAGAGAGAGAGAGAGAGAAGAAAGAAAGAAAGAAAGAAAGAAAGAAAGAAAGAAAGAAAAGAAAGAAAGAAAGAAAGAAAGAGAAAGAAAGAAGGAAGGAGGAGGAGGGAGGAAGGAAGGAAGGAGGAGGAGGAAGAGGAGGAGGAGGAGGTCTGCTTAGCTGCTGTGAGAATCAAATAAGAAAATGGACAGGAAAGATTTTAGCTATGAGTGCCAACAACATGTAAATTACTAATCAAGTTATCAAGGTTTAACACTTAGTTTGTACGTAGGGTGGCTAAAAGCTGCAATTCCCTGGGCACAACTATTTAGGGGGCTGTCGTCAGCTCCAATGTGGACATCACAGAACTGAGCACGGCAGCTGCCATGGCTTGGTGCAAACAGCCTCCACTGGGCACTGCACAGCAGAAGTTAGGAGCATGTCATTTGCAATCCGTCAACTCAGGTTTCAAGTGTGATCTAGCATGGGGACTGAACCTCTTGCAACTCAGATTTCTCATTTGTACAATGGGGGTCCCACCTCTCTGTCATGGTTACTGAAGACACTCAGTACTTATCCTGGCCTCCTCCGGGCCGCTCACCTCTTGCAGATCCCAGGCACGCACGGTGCCATCTGAGGACACAGTGCACACCACAGACTTCTCCTGCCCATCAAAGCGGTACTCGTTGGTTGAGATGTAGGCCAGCTCATCTATCTCTCCTGAAAGAGAATACTTGTCTCAATGCACACTTGAATACCTTAAATGTGAACACTGAACCTGGTGTAGTAGAGGTGAGACAATCACTCCTCTCTCTTTCATCAGTAAGATAGGTGCAGTGGACAGTAAGGGCTAAGGCTTTAAATTTACAACTTTCATTTCATGCCCAGGACTGCCCACATAACCATGAAATAGATGTAATGATCCCTTCCTCATAGGATTACAGTGACGAGCAAATGACATAACACAGATGTAGAACCCAGAATGGTATGTACCTGTCAAGTGGCATTTCCCAACTCACTGGCTGAAACACAAAATCCCATGAGACTCGACCAGGAGAGTGAGCAGTGGGAAAGAGTTCAGCTACCACACTCCCCACCCCATACCTTTGTGCCCAGCAATGGCTTTGCAGACGAAATCCTTCTCTGGCCGTCCGGATTCCATTCGGAACTCCAGCTCCGATCGGCAGAGATAGTACTGTTTCCATGTTTGTGTGCCTAGGGTCATCTGGGAGTCTTTACAGGAGGACCAGCGTCTCAGACAAAGCTGCCTAAAAAATAGACCCGCAGTCCCAGGCAGGACAGAGCAGTGATTAGAAAGTACTGTGGTGTCAATAGGCCTAGCTTTGTTTCTTGGTTTCACCACCTATTAGCTTGGACACTTCACTTTGCCTGCATAGACCTCAATTTCCTCTGCTGTTAAATGGGGGAAATGATTGAGATGATCCCGAGCTAGTACTCACCACGTCAGGTATAAGTGCTTTTTTTTGTATCCAGTCAATCTGCAATAACAACCCTGTGAAGTAGGTCTGATCCCCATCCTATACGAGGACAGAGAGGCAGAGAGGGGTAAACAACTCACCCAAGGTTATGAAGCCCTGGTCGTGCAACTGGAATTCAAGCATCTGCAATTTTAAAGTACCCAACTCTTACTGCTGAATTGTCTATTTCTCCCTTCAGTTCTGTCAGTCCTTCATGTATTTTGATGCTCAGTTATTAGGTGCATATATGTTTACAATTTTTGGATCTTGATAGATTAAGCTGTTTGTTTAAAATATCCTTTTTTGTCTGTAGTAGCACCTTCTGTCTTAAGGTCTATTTTGTCTAATATTAGCTTGGCCATTCCAGCTCTTTTGGTTACTGTTTGCATGGTATATCTGTTTCCATTCTTTTAAGCTTGAGTCTTTGAGTCTAAAGTGTGTCTATAATAGACAACATAAAGGTGGGTATTTTTAACCCCTTCTGCCAATCCATATATATTCAATGTAACTACTGATAAGGTAGGATTTACATAAGTTATTTTGCTTTTTTCTGTATTTCTATGCCTTTTCCCCCTCTTCCTCTATCACTGCCTTCTTTTGTATTAAATATTTTGTAGTATCTATTTTAATCCATTGTCATTTCTCATACCTTATTTTTTGAGTTCTTAATGGTTGCCTAGGGGATTACTATTAAAATCTTAATTTACAACAATCTAGTTTTGATTAATATCTATTAATTTCAATGATATTTAAAACTTTTGCTCCTATATAGCTCCATTTCCTGCCCCCTCATTCATGCTGTTATTGTCTTACAAATTAAATCGTTAAACATTATGTACCTAACAGAGATTTATAGTTATTGCTTTATACAATAAAAGTTGTGTTTTAACTCACATAGGAGAAAAAGAGTCACAAAAAATACACTTTATACTGCCTTTTATATATGCGTATATAATCACTTTATGGTGCTATTTCTTCACGTGGATTCAAGTTCTCGTCTAATCTCCTCAGTTTGAAAGATTCCTTTTAGCGTTTCTTGCAGGGCAGGTCTACCAGCAGCAAATTCTCTGAGCTTTTATTAATGTGAAATGTCTTAATTTTCTCCTTCATTTTGCTAGACTAGAATTCTGAGTGACAGTATTTTTTTCCTCAATACTTTCAATATGTCATCCCATTACTTTCTGGGCTCCAAGGTTTTTTTTTTATGAGAAATCAACCATTAATTTTATTGGGGTTCCCTTATGTATGATGAATTGTTTCCTCTTGATGCTTTCTGATTTTGGCTTTCACATCTGATTATAATGTGTCTCAACATGAAACTCTTTGTGTTTATCCTACTTGCACTCTTTGAGTTTTTGGATATGTAAGTTAACATTTTTCATCAAATTGGAGAAGTTTTCAGCCCTTACTTCTTTAAATACTTTCTTCCTTCTCCTTTTCCCCTTTCTGAGACTCCTATTATGCATTGTTGGTATGCTTGATGGTGTCCACAGGTCTCTTAGGCACTATTCATATTTCTTCATCTTTATATTCATAATGTTCCTTAAACTGGATCTCAACTGACCTAACTTCAAGTTCACCAATTCTTTCTTCGGCCTGCTCAAATCTGCTCTTGAATTTTTAATTTGATGTTGTACTTTTCTACTCCGTAATTTCTACTTAGTTTTTAATAATTTCTCTTAATTGATTATTTTCTTTTGAATGAGACATTGTCCTTCTACTTTCCTTTAGTTCTTTTCACACAGTTTCCTTTAGTTCTTTGGACATACAGTTGACCCTCGAATATATGGGTTTGAACTGCACAGGTCCGCTTATAAGTAGATTATTTTTCAATAAATATATACAGTACTGTTGATGTATTTTCCTTATGGTTTTCTTTTCTCTAGCTTATTTTACTGTAACAATAGAGTATGTAATACATATTCAATTAACATACAAAATGTTAATTGGTTGTTCATGTTATTGGTAAGGCTTCTTATCAACAGGTTATTAAAATTTAAGTTTTGGGAGAGTCAAAGAGTCAGAGATGGTCTTTGATTGTGCAGGGCAGTTAGTCCCCTAAACCCCTTTAAATCACCTATTTTAAGTACAGTTGTTCAAGAGTCAACTGTACTTAAAATAGCTGATTTAAAGTCTTTGCTTATTTAAAGTACCACATTATGTGGAAATCTGATTCCCCCACCCCAGCTTTGTTGTTGTTGCTGCTTGTTGTTTGTTTAGTGACATTTATACACTAATTCTAAAAAGTCTGTGTTCTTCATTATGTCTGGCCACTAAAGCCTCTGCTCAGTTAAATTAATGCTCACTAACGACTGGTTAGAAATTTCCTAAACATTTAGAACCACTAAGTCTCTCAGTCATTGCCAAAGCTCTGTGTGTTATGTTGGGGCATGTGTTCAACACCGTCAGGCAGTTGACTACTGTGCCTTAGCCTTCACTTTCTGCTTGCACAGAACCTCAAGGTCAGCCAGAGGTGAGAGTTTAGAGCCCTCTTAGGTCTTTCCTAAGTTAGTGTGAAGCCCTGCATGTGTGCATGGCCTAGATTTCTAGGAATATGTTGGGGCTTTCCAAAACCTCTAAAGATATCACATTCCTGTCTTTTCATTTTAAGTTTTTTGGCTAGCCTCTTTCTATAACTGTCATCCATCAGCTCTGACAGCCACAAAGTTAATCAATTGTTTTGACAAATGCCCCAAAGCCTTTTCACATTGGGTGAACTCCAAGTCAGGCAAAATAAAGAGAGCCAGCATGTGAGGTCTTCCAAGAAACAGCAGACAAGTCCAGTAAAGACAACTCTGTGGTAGTGAGACTTTGAAGGTTTTCTAATCCCATTCTTCCCCCTCATTGACATGTATATGCCATGCTTTGTGCTAGGCATTAAGGACCTTCTAACACAGCGGTCCTCAAAATTTTGGCACCAGAGACTGATGCTACTATGAGAACCTAATGTATGATGATCTGAAGTAGAGTTGAGGTGGTGATGCCAGCACTGGGGAGCGGCTGCAAACATAGATGAAGCTTCGCTTGCTGCCCGCTGTTCACCTCCTGCTGTGCGGCCTGGTTCCTAACAGGCCACAAACCAGTACCAGTCTGCAGCCCTGGGGTTGGGGACCCTTGTTCTAACACATTGAGAAAGATACAGTGCTTGTGTTGGATAACGGTTTTTCTGTGCTTGCCAAAACTCTGGTCCGGAAGTAGTGTACTGGCAGCTTGTGGGCAGAATGGGACGCCAGATTATTTATATTGTTTGGCTTGCATGGAAAGGGCCCATGTGAACTAGCTGCCAACACATAAAAATCAGGAGACTTCACATAAAAATCAGGTAAAAGCATAAGGTCTAGCTATGCTGAGCCCAAATTCCCACCTGGCAAAATTTATCTAGAGCTGCACAAAGCTGTACCCTTTAGATAAGAAGGAGCTCTAAACTCCACCATGATCTTCACCATCCCTTTTATCTCCTGAACTCTGAGGCTGTTAGCTGCCTTGCATCATCATTTTTGTATGTTGTTAATGTTCTTTTAGTTGAAATAAGAGGAAAGGGAAATTTCTTGTTATTCATCTCTCAATCTAAACAGTGTGAAAATAATAAAAGCTAGACCAAGAAGATAATGTGGTTTAAGAAAAAGGGGAGATGGCACATTTCTTTGTGGAAATGAAGTCTATTTCTACATAATTAAGACCATTATACATAAATCATAAGTAGGACCCATTACCAATATTCAGAAGAAATAAGAAAAGCAAATGATTTAACCAGAAAAAAAAAAGAGACTGTAAACAAGGTTAATGTATGAATGAATAAAATATGTGATATGCCTCTTAAATACAATGATACAGCAAGTAAAAATATACCATGGCACCAAAACCTTTCAATAGCAATTAATAACAAAACAATTTATTATACACAACAGAAATTATATATCTTAAACAAAATCAAATATTTGCAATTTTACTAACCTAAAAGCTATCTTAGTGTGTTACAGAAATGGCAGAATTTAAAATGTGTTGAAGCATTTAAATAAGTCTCTTGCAGCATTTTTGATGAAAATTGTAGAGTACAGATTTAACATATATGACCAGTTAACCATGTTCATTCACTGTATCCATAATTTCTATGGGCCTGGTACCATGATAGGCATGACACATGCATGTGATCACGCTCCTGGAATGCTGCTGTCCCAGCCTCAAAAATATAATAATCCTAGTGTTTTTATAAGAGCATAGGTCAAGGATACGATCCCAAGGAATACCTTTATGCAAAAAAGTTTAACACCAAACATTATGAAATAATAATGAACCAAAAACTGACTGTGACTTGGTTTGCAGACAGAGGCACAATAGTAACATATGATATACCTATGGAGATTAGGTGAAAAGCTGCTTAAGAGTTTTTTAAACTGCTTACAGAAATATACTTACTCATGTCACACAAATGGAAATTCCTACCCCAGCTTGTCAGCAAAGATGAGAACAAAGATTACGATTTGGGGCTGGCATCCTACCCATTTTAACAGGTGAACATTGCTCTTCAAGGGCTTCCACAAATAATCACACCAATCCAAAAGTCAATTCACTTATTCCTCGTAACACAATGTCTTTGAGAATCACATTTGGCAAGACAATCTTGTCTATTTACCTACAGATAAATCGATTTCCAGAACTGAATGTTATATCTAGAGTATATTCCCCAAATTGCTGAGATAAAGACAAAACCAATAAAAGTTCTCTTACTTTAAAAGTGACTGAAGAGAGTGACATCATTTTTCTAATTAACATTTTTGGCAATAAAAAGTGAATGAAAAGGAACAAACACAACTGTGCTCGGATACCGAAAACTAAGTATGGCGAGACTGGCATTCCAGAATTCTAAAATATCTTAATGCACCGTTATCCTAAAAATAACAACCATGAAGCTGAGATTCCCTCCACATTGGGAAGGACCTCCAAGTGTGAACAGCTGTTTTTCATCATGAGGAACTAAAACTAAGCACAGCTCCTAGCTGACAGTCAAGGCTATAGTCTGTCCTACACTCAGCAAGAGATAGAAAATATGACACATATCTTGAGGCAAAAGAAAAGATGTCAGGTTCCAAAGTAGAAATAAATAGGAAAGAAAAATTTAATGATTTGATGATTAAAATATTTATTTTCAACTTTAATTTTTTGAATTTTATTTTTAAGTTCTAATATCACACATGCTTATTTAGCTATGTTGTTACACCAGTGATGAATTAAAATAAAAGTGGTTTACATGTCTGATTTGTCTTCTGCCAGCCAGTTGTGTTCATTTACTATACATTTCTTCCCCTGAGTTTGGTACCCCTGCCTTATATCAACTTCCCACTCCATTAATAAAATCTCTTATATTTCAGTATACTATAAAAAGAGTCTTATGTCTCCAACAAGGGAGCAGGTTTCTGCTGGTAGAGACTGTTGATTTGCCCTTCTCAACAGAGCCAGAGAAAACGCAGTGAGTACTCAAAAAACTTATCCAGTGCACACCTCTCTTTTGTGGGACATTCTTCTGACCATATTTGGCTCTTCCTTCACTCACCTCCACAATTCCTTGGTTCTTGAAACCTCATTCCAGACCTAGGACAACAGGGGAGAGAAGAGAGTATCGGGTTAGTCAACATGCAGTTAGTAGTACCTAGCCTGCCAGGCCCTATGGAGGGGGCTAAATCAGAGTCAGCGCCCGCACACAAGAAAACTTACTCTGGGGAATTAGAGATACATTCAAATAAAAACCACCACACAATGAGTGAGAAAGGAGAGAATGACCAACTTAATGGAGCCAAGAGGCTCAGAAGTGATTTCTGATCAAGTCCCAAAGGATGGGTCATTATACCTTAAAAGAATGACCGAAGCATTCCAGGGAGACACAGAGAACTGCCTGGGCAAAGATTCAGAAGAATGAGAAAAATGGTGAGTAATTCACTTAATTAGAACATAAAGTTCTGGGTAAAGGAGCTGGAGATTGGCTTACACCAATTCCCAGAAGTTGTAATGCCAAAAACAGTGAGAAGCTACTTGAGAGTGATGGGTCAAACTGTGTTTTAGTAAAATTACTCTGGCCCCTGTGAGAAGGAAGGATTGAAAATGAGGGCAGAGCAACAGGTCCCATAAGAAGGCTGCTTCAATAGAGTAAATTAAGGCACTGGCCCAGGGGATGTCCTAGAGATGCCAAGATGGTGGAAGGAAACAGCTGCCTAGGGGAGGACACTATGCAGGCCCTGCTCCACAAACTGTCCTCTGTATAAGTATGTGGAAGAGGCTCAGGTGGCTCCTGCATCCTGGAACTTCTTGGCCTCTCCACCTGGACTACCTTGTACTCTGGAGACTATACGGCTTCAGTGGGAACTAATCTGGAGCTTTCTCTGGCCCAGCCCCACTAAGGGTCCCATCCTAGAAATGTGGCTTTCCAGCCCCTGACAAATCCAAAAACCATATTCTGTTGAGCCCAAGGCCCCACTTCCATAGCCCTCACTCACCTTCTAGATCAAATTTTCTCAGCCCTTAAGAAGTCTTTTTGGCTGATAGGAATGGAATGTTTGTACTTTGCAAAATCAAGCCAGGCAAGAAATTTTATTCATTTCCCTTTTCTATAGTTCCCAGTTCAAAACTCAACTGAGATTTTACTTCCCACATATAAATTTATAACATTTAATATAACCTACAAAATAAATGCTACCCACCTTTAAGGGTCCCTCTGTTAGATCGCGGCCTTAACCATACACCATCAGGCAGAGATTACTAACCTCATTTTACCGAACGGAAGCTAAGACCTGGAGAAATCGGTGCTTCCAAAGGGTATAAAGGCACTTCCCTTTCAAACTCTGCCCCTATGCTATCCCCAGCCTGCTGCTGTTGTGAAAACAACCAAGCATCCAATTCCAGCCCTAATACCTCGGTGATCTTGGACAATGCACTCACTGAGATACACACTTTCCCTATTGGTAAAAATGGGGATGAAAAGCCGGCATTTCACTTGATACATTTAAAATTATAATTATAGAATTCAATTAAGGATGTTTATTAATCTTTTTAAAAGATGACTTTAAAAAGTATTCTAAAAGTAAAGAAATTTATTTACTCAACAACTATTTAGAGTGCACTAAATGTCAAGTCACACACGGTGCTAGAGTCAATGTGACGTAAAAGACAAAAAACCCTGTTAGGAATGAGTCTAGCAGGGAAAAGCAGACATAAACAAATTCACCCTACAATCACCTAGTTACAGTTGTGCTGAGTCCTAGGAAGGAAAAGATTAGTGCACTTCTAACAAAGGATGAAGTGCAGATGAGACTAAGGCATTCAACAGGCACTTTCCACAGCCAGGACGAAGGTGCAAGCGGCTGGGAAGGAACAGCCCTGAGCCCGCAGGAGGTCACCACTCGTGGGAAGAACTGGGGGCGTGGCTTTCCGAGCAGGCCCCGGGGGAAATGCCAGAATATTCCAGCAGTGGGAGGAGAAAGAAAACAGCCCTAAACCAATCTTAGGGGTAACTCTTAAGGCAGGGCGCCAGGGGTCGGGGTGGGGTTTAGAGCAACCCTCCAGAGGCCACTAGCGCCCTCTGCCGGTCACGGATTCAGGGCCCCGAACACTCGCTCCCAGATGGGGAAATGAGGTCCGGGGCAGAAGGCCTGGCCTTCGAAACCCAGTGACCAAGAACCCTGCCCGGCCTCCCGCCGGGGCATGCTACCTTGTCCACCTGGGCGGCGCAGAGCAGGTCTCGGGCCTCCAGGAAGGAGAAGACATGCAGAAGCTCGTGCAGACCCAGCTGCGGCTCCATCACGTACACAGCTCCAGCTCCGCCACGCCTTCACCGTGCTTCTGCCCCGCAGGCCAATCCTTGACCAATCCTCCGCGCTTCCGCCCCGCAGGCTAATGCCCGCCCAGCCCACCGCGCTTCCGCCCTGCAGGCAAAATCAGTCCAGTCCCTTGCATTTCGGCCCCGCTCAACCAATCCCCGTCCAGCTCACTGCGCTGGAAGCCCAATCCCCGCCCCCGCCGCAGCGCTTGAACCGCTCCTCCTACTGCGCTTCTGACCCATCCAATAGCCCACCAGCCTCGCTTCTACCTAGCCTTTGATTTGCCTGACTTCACTCTTGGACCTCGCTTTTGCCCTGACCCTTGTCCTGACACTCGCTCATCCCTTTATACTGACATGCACCCTCGCCCTGGCCTTTGTCCTTGCACTGACGAAGGTGCAAGCAGCTGGGAAGGACTTTATTGTGGTCCCAAACCAGCCCCTCCTAAACCCTTGCCGTGGTGCTTGATCTCGCCCCTTTATCTCACCCTTGACAATACATATGCCCCTCTCTAGACCTGGTTCATGCCTGGCGTCATCCTGACCCTGGTCCCGCCACTTGCCCTTATCCTGACTTTGTTCCTCAATCTCGCCCTGACCATCACCCTAATCCTTACTAGCATCTGTTATCCATGCCTACACTCATTCCTACACTCACCTAACCCAGATCCTGACACACCCTCATCCTGAACTTTGCCCTGGCTCTAACTAAACCTAGTGCCTCTCTTACCATGACCCCTAACTTGGTCCTCTTGCTAGCCTTGGGCCCTGACCCTAGACCTCACTCTGGACTTGGTCCTGCCCCTGGCTAAGTTCAGGTGAGTTAGTATAAAGGTGAAGATCATGAGCAAGTTCAAGGTCAGAGAGGATCAGAGTCACAAGAAGAGAGTAATGTCAGGGACAGAGTGATAAAGGTCAGAATCAGAGTAAGAATGAATGTCCGTTTCAGGGTAAAATTCTGTACCAGGTTAAGAGTCAGGATGAGACAGAGGTCAGTGTCAGAATCAGGTTCAAGGTCCAAATTCATGTAAGGGAAATTTTGGGGCAAGGGTTATGGTCAAAATCAAGTTGAAGATAAGTGTAAGAGTCATAATCAAGGTCAGAATCAGGGTCAGGATCCATTAGAAAATTAAAGGGGATGTGGGTCAGGTTGAGGTAAGTTTGAGAGTTGGACTCAGGTTGACAGTGAATGTCCAATTCTGTGTAGGATTCAGGGTCAAGGTCAGGGTGAAGTTGATAAGATTAGGGTGTTGGGTTCAGAGTTCAGATCGATGTGAGGATAGGGTCAGTGTTGGGTTCAAGTATGTTTTCAGTTCAGAATGAATGTGATATTTATTGTCAAGGTCAATTAAAAGGTGGGATTCGTTTTCCATTGCTGCTGGAAAAAGTCAAGCCTTCTCTACTCTACCTTCCTCTTGAGCCTACACTCACCTGGATAATCCATGATACTCTTTCCATCTCAAGGTCTGTACCCTTAATTACATTTGCAAGGTCCTTTTTGCTATGTGAGATAACATTTTCATAGGTTAGAACATGGACATATTTGGGGGCAGGCATTATTCCACCTACCACAGAGAGTCAGAGTTAGATTTATAGTTAAGGTCAGGTTCAAGGGGTGAGTCATATTGACAACAGCCAAGTGAGTCCAGGTTCTGTTCAAAGGTCAGAATTAGGATGAGGATCAAGGTAGGGGTGAAATTGAGGTCTAGGTCAAGGCGTCAGGATCAGGGTCATGGTTTGGGGTGTAGATTAGTTCAGCTTGGGTGTATGGTGTAACTCAAGGTCAGGTTCAAGTCAAGTTCAGGGTCAGGGTGGGTCAATATGATGGTCCTTGTTAAGGTGAAAATACAATTTACAGGCAGAGTGAAGTTGAGGGTCAGAATCAGATTTTGAGGGTAGTGAGTGTATCATTCATGATAGTGTTCTGTGTCATGACCAGCATGACAAACTGTCATTGTCAAGGGTAAGTCCAGGTCAAGATAAGCGTGACAGTCATGTTAATGGTCAGCATCAAGGTCATGATGAGCATAAAATTATGAATGTTAATTAGAGGGTCAGTATTAAGGTGAAGGTCAGGGCAGGGTAAGTTTTAGGGTCTTGTGTGAGTAGGTTTGGTTGAGGGTCAGTGGTCAAAAGTGTGAGTACAGGCTCCCATTTGTGTGGAGGTGAGAAATATCAGAAATTGAGCTGGACTAAAACTTACAGATGTGGCTGGAAAAACAGGCAAGGCCAGATCCCAGAAATATCTTTAAAGACATTAGACAGTCAGGCTTTTTCCTGAAAGCAACTGGAGTTTACTGTGTTTTGTATTCCTTCTAAAAGCAGTGACTTGGCAGGGTTATTCACCTCTTTTCCTTGGCATCCAGATGGAGCACAAAATGAATATTTTAAGAATAAAGATTACTAAGAATAAATTTCTCTAGTCTGTTTTTATCTATCCCTGAACCAATACCACTCTCAATTATTACAGACCAATAACTCTTGGTATCTGATAGGGTAAATCCTTTCATCATTTTTCTCTTCTCCTGTTTCTGCCTCCTGTTTCTCCTCACAATGCTTTCATTTTCATACATATTTTATAATCGTCTTATCAAATTATTAAATAAGAAAAACAAGAGCAGGGATGGAGTTGATTGAGATTTACTGAATTAACAAATCAGTTCCAGGAATGCCTGTCTCCTTATCTGCTTAGTATCCGTGCATAAGGAGGTGGCACATCTGGTCCTGGCTCACCCTACTCCTGAGGGTGGAGATATTTATAAACCAGATTAAGGTATTAGGTCTGCAATCTGAGTCATCCGTGAGCCTTGACTTCAGCTACCTCACCTCCAAATGGAAGCTGTCATACAAAGCTCCAAGGAAGCCCCCAGGACTAGAGTTTCTGTGAATGGGGCCACTTTACCAGAGACCACAGAGAAGCAAGGGCCAGGAGATGATGCCACCTCACCCACTTCCCTCAACAGGAATGAAAGAGGGCAGACACCAGGCAGAACTACTTGGAGTTTTTATAATAAACTTCAAAACTGAACTAGCATTTAATGTCCCTGAGAATAAAAGCAAACCAAACGTCCCTTCCCACTTGCATTTCCAACATAAGGACATCTTACTCTGTATTCCTGCAGATGGCTCTACCAGGACCACCCTTGACCAGGAAGGCAGCACCTGGAGAAGCAGCACCATGGCAGGTACAGAAGTGGGCTCACTGTCTTTCTGATGGGTAAGTCAGCAGCACATAGATGAGAGGCCAAGGGCACAGCTATAGGTCTCCTTCACTGTTGGGGCTGGATGTCCTTATCACCTGGCTGGGACAGGACCAGGTATGGAGTGAGCCCAAGGTGGCTGTAGTGTGACCATGGGGAGGTCGTGGTAGGTGGAGTCAGGCTGGAGCAAAGGAACAAGAAACCCAAGTGGCCCTGGGGACAGAATGGTGGGGCCCGGTCCAGCATCTCAGCCCTCTGGGATGAAGGGCCGAATCAGCTCCGGATTCAACAGTGACTCCTCGAGGGGCCGGTCCACGTGGAAGTCATGAACATGGGGGGGCCCTGGGTGGGCCTTGGGAGCTGGTCCCCCTGGGCGATGGGGAATCGGTAGCTCCGAAGGGTGGGCAGGCAGGGGAGCCGTGAAGAAGTACTGGTGCAGGAGGGCCTGAGGGTGGCAAGCAAAGGAGAGCAGAAGGAAACCAGTCACCTACAGGTCTCAGCCTTAACTCACGTCCCTGAGGGGGAGACTGCTTATCTGCTATCAGCTCAGCTGACTCACATCTCCAGTGCTACTGTCTGAGAACTACTCCAGAGGCTGGGGATGCAGTCGATGTATCTGGGGTTGGGGAGCAATAAGCAAGATAAAAACGTAAGATACTATGTCAGATGACTAGTGCTGGAGAGGCGGCAAACCTAAAGAGTGGTGAGAAGAGGTTCCCTGGGAGGTGGCACTTGAGCAGAGACAGGAAAAGTGAGTCAGTGAGGCCCAGGGACAGAAGTGCACAGACTCTAGAACAGGGAGGGGACCCTGGGTCCATGTGTTCACTCTGGGCCAGGGCCCAGAATGATGCCCAACATGTGCTGATGCTAAATACCTCCTGAAGGAATGAAGGAATGAAGGAATGAAGGCGTGAGCCACCAGTAACCGCAGGTGTACTCTTCTGTGAGGTGGGCATGCCTTTCTTATGGGCCACCCCTTCCTGCCTGCAGCCCCTCTGGGGCCTGCTCAAGGAAGGTATACTGGCTCCTCATCCCCCATCACAGGTGCTAAGAGACCTTGACCTCCTGGGTCACATGGGCATGAGTAAGGAGGATCAGGGCAATGGGGGTCACCCTACCTGGGAGGCTGAAATGCGCTGGCGTGGAGGGTAGAGAAGGAACTGCCCCAGCAGGTCCAAGGCCTGGGGAGAGGCATCAGGCAGCACCTCCCCCAGGGGCACAGGTGCCTGCTCCTTGAAGGAGATCTTGTTGTAGTCTGGCAGCTCCATGATCTCCTGAGGAAAAGGGGGTGCCTCAGGGCCAGCACTGCTTGCCAGTTCCGTCTGTAGTTAGTCCTCATTCCCTGTCGCCCACCTGCTCACGCTTATTAGCTGCTCCCCCACCCATGTGCCCTACTCTCATCCCATCACTTATATCTTCACATACTCACTCCGTGCTTCAGTCCTTCATGCCCCTACCCTCAGCACCTGCTCCACCCCAGCTTGGTGAGAACTGCAGTGTGGGTGGATAGAACTGCTAGGGGTGGATAGGAAGGGACAGGAGACAGGACCTGGTCCTTCTGCTTGCAACATGGCAAGGAGGGAGAAGCTCTTAAGCTGGGCCAGTGGTCTGGGATTTCAAGAAGACATGGGACCATGAGAGAGAAGGTGCAAAAAAGGGGAGTCATCCCTGTTGAGGGAAACAAAGGACACCTGCCCCGAGCCCTCCCCACCATAGGCCCCTGCAAACCGGCCAGACTTGAGGGCTGGGAGTGCCTAAGATGCGAAGCACACAGCAAAGCTGTTCGATGTCGTTCTCCCCTGGGAACAGCGGCGACCCATTCAACAGCTCCCCCAGGATACAGCCCACGGCCCTGCAGATACAGAACCCAAATAGCTCAGAGACTGCACACCACGGACAAAGATCTCCCCACACCAGTTCCATTGACTCTCACCACGGACACCCCATGTTTGTCCAGTCTACTCATATCAGCTCCATCACTCCCTGCCAGGACACAGATCTCCTCACACAAGCTCCCACCACTCACACTGGGGTCAAGGTACCCATAAAGTAGCCTAGAGGCTTCACAGCCAATAATACAGACCACCAATCAAAATCCTCAAGCCTAGAACACAGAGCATATCCCCCTTTCCAAAAATCTCTCAAGTCTCAACTCAGAACACACAGCAACCCCTCAGCAGTTTTGAGGCTTCTCAGAGTCTCATACTCTGGTACACACAACCGCCTCCTCAAATTCAGGGGCAGACCTCCAAAAATCTCAAATTCTTAGGCATGTATGAACCAACCTACCCCAAATAAAGGTTCAGAGCTTTCATATCCAGGAACCTGGGACTCTGGGTAGCTCAGAGACATTATATCCTGAATTATGACCCCTGTAGCAGCTTAGACACTCCATACCTCAGACCACCTTCCCACCCTAGCCCAGAACCTCCTCACTTGGGGCAACCACTCTGATCCCACCCAAATCTCATGGAGAGGAACACTGATCCCAAACTCCTCAGAGATACCCTAACTAGGGAAAACACCCCAACTAGGGAAGATACTCCAAGGCAATCTAGAATTTGCATCAGGAAAACACCCTCAAAAGACTTTTAGACCTCAATACCCAGGAGGAAAAGGTGACCCCATGACCCACATTCCCCTTTGCCCAGCCCACAGGAGTCTCACCACAGGTCGACACCCTGGTCATACTGGCGGGCACCATACAGGAGCTCAGGGGCTCGGTACCACCTATGAAAGGAGGGCAGGCAGTCACAGCAAGGTCACCGACAGCAGGCTGCCCTGGAAGGTCACCCCAGCCTCCATACTAGCTTCATGGGTGATGTGCGGACAGAAAGTCCATAAGCATCTCTTCCCCAATGGGAAGGTTGGGCCCATCCACTGCCAGGTCCTGCCTAGGAACTGGCCCTCCCTACCTGGTGGCCACCTGGTGCGTGTAGAGGCGGCTGCCATCTGGGGAAAAGACCCGGGCCAGGCCAAAGTCTGCTATCTTGAGCTGGCCCGAGGCACTGATGAGCAGGTTGGCTGGTTTCAGATCCTAAGGGCACCAAAGGAGGCATCAGTTCCTCCAGTGCCCCAGAAGACCTTGGGAGAGAAGCACTTGGAAGGTTGAGCAGCTAGGTCAGCCCAGGTCCCCACCCTGTGGAGGACCACCTCCTAGCCCTGACCCATATAGGCCCTGCCCCTCTGACCATGTCTTTGACAATGGCTGGCCCACTCCCAGCCCAGTTGTCCCCCAGATCCTGCTCCGCCCATGCTGTGACTGACCCGATGCACGATGTTGTTGGCATGGCAGAAGGCGACGCCTTTCAGCAGCATCTGCAGGTAGCTCTTGACTTGCGCCTGGGCCAGTGGCCTCTGGGCGTGGCGCACCACCTCAGCCAGATCTGACAGCATAAACTCGAAGGCCAGCACGAAGCCTGCCCCATGTGGGAACACCGCCTTCAGTTGCACCACCTGTAGGCAGAGCCTCCTGTCAGCCCCCAGACTCATATGGCTCAGACTCTCTCTGAGCCCCCAGCCCTTGTCCCAGCAGAAGATAAGGCAGACAGAGGAGATGACATGAGATTGGAGCTCAGAACCAAGGAGTTGGGTGGCATCTTATTGCTCCCCTCTCCTGCGAGAAAGCAGGTCCCCACTCCAATACTCCACTCACACTCAGGGAAAAGGAGGCAAGCTTAAGGCAGTGTCTGGTTCCCCATCCAGCCCACAAACTAGAAAATCACCTGAAAATAGACACACACACACACACACACACACACACACACACACGAGCATTAAACTTCCTCCCCTTTTCTTTAGAGTCATTAAATCACAGCATGGAGAGAAGGCAAGGGAGATACAACTCTCCAGCACTGGGGTAGGCGGAGACATGTTACATGTACTTCCTGAGGGCCCACAGAATCACAAGAGTTGGGCTGCACAGCAGTGAGCAAGAGCAGGGGCTGGTGGGTCCTGAAGGACCTTAAGGAGCTCACAGCACAGGGGGACAGAATACTGACAAATGAGGGAACAAACCTACAGGGTAGGTACATCCAGGTTCTAATGAGGATAGAAAAGAACAGATGGGATGGGGTCAGCAGGGAGCTAAGAAGGAGCTCTGAAGCAGGGGGACAGCAAGTACAAGACCCTGAGGACACGAGAAGAACTATGAAAAGAATGAGGCTGGAATATAAGGTGTCCTTCCTCACAGGCCCACAGCCTCTCCCAATTCTGTCACAGCACAAACCACACCAGCTGGATCCTATAGCTTCTGTCCATCCCCCCTACCACACTTAAGTTCTGAAGTGCCCAACACAGGGTAGGGCTTACAGGAAGCCCTAAGGTTAAAACAGCCTCACTCTTCAATTAGACCTTGGCCAAAGCCTCCATGGACAAGCTGAGCACCCATGAGGTGGTGGCTGAGCCTGCTCATCTGTTTTGCAGAGTAGTGGAAAAAACTCAGGACAATGTACATAAAGCAGTTAACCCAGCCTGCAGAACATAGCAGCTCAATAGGTGGCAGTTATTGTTACCAATAAAAATGACTGACCATTTTGAGATATAAGGCATAAGACACTGAATGAATAAATGAATGAATGAGTACAGAAAAAAGTGGGTGTACAAGAAGAGTGACTGAAAAGAAATGAAGTAACTGGGTGAATAAGAATGAATATGTGGATAAGAATGGGAGTAAGTGACGGGTGAGGAAGCAGATGAGGGAGCAGAGTGGGTGTGGGTCCCCAGAATGGAAGTGAGTGAAGGAGGGCAGGACGAGGCATCTCAGAACCCCAGCCCCACTCACATACTGATTGTCCTCGATCTCCTGCAGGGCCTTGATCTCCCGCAGGGCCTGGTTGGGGATGCCATCCTCCAGCCGCCGCAGAGCCACCTTCTTGAGAGCAACGATCTCTCCAGTCTGTGAGGGGCAGTACACAGACCCTGCTACCCTATCCATGGCTGGGAAAAGGGGCGACAGGACAAGAAAAGTGCCATCTAGGTGGGACGCAGAAGCCTGAGGGCCTCATGGTCGGAAAGCGTTCTCGTAGCCCCGTTCTGGAGGAAATCAAGGCCTGCAGTCGCAGCATAGGGCAAATAGCTCAGAAGCACCGACGCCACACCCCTAGGGGCACTCGTGGGATGACCACTGTACCTTTTCTGGTGGTAGGCAGCTGGCGGCAACCTGGACGCCCCCACCCCATCCCTTAAAGGGGTAAAAGTGAAAACGGGTACATCTCATAGACAGAAATCAATGGAGCCCAAGGAGGAAGACCCAGGCGGCCCTCGCGGACCCGGCTCACCTCCACGTGCTTGGCCTTGAAGACGATGCCATGTGCGCCCTCCCCGATGCGGCCCAGGATGCAGTACTGGTCCATTGCCCACCCCGCCTCCCGCGCCCGGACGCGGCTGCCTAGCAACAGGACGGCCTCCGAGAGCCGATACCGGGTCGCAAAGTACAGCTAGGGACGGCGTGCGGACTTCGTCTGCACCTTCCCTTAGGTCCCCGCCACCATTCTGCAGGGGGCTTCATTTGGCTGAAGTCATCTGTAAGCAGACAACGGCAGCCTGGCCAGGAGCAATGGCAGTCTCTGCCCCCTCTCTGCACCGCCCCCATGCTACGTAAGGAGCTACGCCAGTGCACGTAGCGGGGCGGAGCTGCGCAGCCAGGGGCGGGGCCGCGCGGCCGGGAGCGGGGCCAAGGTGACGCCAGCCGAGCCGGCTCTTCACCAGCGAGGCCAGCCTCCCCAGCCATACCATCAAAGGTTGTTGACAACACAAGTAGCTCTGAAGTGTCTGAAAAGATGCTCAATTTCACGCACAAGATAAATGTGAAATAATGTACAATTTTTCAGATGGCTAAAGATTCCAGATCTAACACCATTGGCCAAGCAATAGGGAAACAGGAGCTTTCATAAATTGCTTGTGGAAGTGTAATTTGGCAATGCTGATCAATTGCAAATGCATATCCCCTTAGACTCAGCAATCCCATTTCTAGAAATTCTTCTAACGATATATTGTACATATGTGAAACGATAGGTGCAAAATTATTAACTGAAACATTGTTTAAATAGAAAAATATTGGAAACACCACAGATGTCTATCATTAGAAGTCTGACTAAATTGTGATACCTCTATCAAATGAAATACTAAGCAGCCTTAAAAATGAGCGAAGACACTTATATGTAGTAATAGGAATACTTCTAAGATATAATTATTTAAGTTAAAAAGGCATGATGCAGAACAGAACATATAAAAGTGCCACTAGCTGTGTAAAAAGAAAAGGAGAAAAGAATATAAAAAATGCTGTTCATGCATTACAAGATATCTGGAAAGATATGCAAGATTTCATGATTGTGGTTACCTGTTAGAGAAGAGACCAGAATTGGGAACAGGATAAGAGGCCGACTTTGCACTGGCCCACTTTGTATTCTTAGAGTTTTGAACCATATAATTTATTAATTCTTCAAAAAATTAAATATTTTCTGGTTCCTAAATCCCACTCTTAACAATTTCATAAGAATGCCTAATGTCTATACAAAGATGTTCACCCTGTTTGATGCTAGCAGAAGCCAGACAATAACACAACTATATTTTGGCAACTCTGGGAATCAAATTATCTTCCCTCTCCAGGCTTTGTTGTTGTTGCTTTTTGTTGCTGTTTGTTTGTTTGGTATATCTTCTGACCTAATTGTGAAATGACTATTTTCTTTAGCTTACATAGCCTCTGAAACTTTTGCTCAGTTAGCTTAGTGTGTGTGTGTGTGTGTGTGTGTGTGCGCGCACGCGTGTGTGTGTGTGTGTGCGTGTGTGTGTTTAGGCCCACCTTGAACACTCGACAGGACAGTTGACAACTCTGCCTTAGCTTTCAATTATTGCTGGTGCAGAGCCTCAAGTTCAACCTAGTCATGTCTTTCCTGAACACATGCACAGCTCTGGGCATGTACACATCCCTTCATAGGTATGTGACTGCCTAAATTCCGAGCAACATGACAGAGCTTTTCAAAGCCCTATGAGCATCTCATTCCTTAACTTTTCCTTTGAAGCTTCTTGGACAGCCTATTATTTTCCCCACTGTCATCCTCTCCATTACATAGCCACAAAGTTAATCAATTGCCTCTAATATTTTTAACAAATATCCTAGAGTAAAGACTTTGCACTGGGCGAGTTATGCGTCAGCTGAAATAGAGATAGCCTAATGAGCAGGGTGTCTAGACAGGCCAAATAATGACCATGCTCTGGGATGAGATGTGGAAGGATCTCTAATATAGTCACAGAGTGTTATGGCCCCTCCATTAGCTGCCACACTCCTCGTTATCACGATTGAGGATTATTCATCTTAAAGGTTACTATGGGTGTTAGAGAATAGGAACTGGGAATGGGGCAAGTGAAGAAATCACAAACATTGCAATTCTTACTGAGATCCCATTGTTTTCCTTGAATAAAGACTGTCCGCATTGCTATACATTTTCATTTAATCTAGAGTTTTGGAAATGTTGATCCTGTCCATTTTTGCCAGCTTTCTTATTGCTTTTATGTTGGAGGGAATTTTCAGAGGTTTAGCCTGCCAAGTTTGCTAATGTTTTCTCTCTCCAGTCTACTTTTTTAAAAAATAGTTTTCTTATTTTTCAGTATTATTCCAGGTGTACACCAGGTGTACAATGTGGTGATTAAGACATTTATATAACTTATAAAGTGATCGCTCTGCTAAATCTAGTACCCATCTGACATCACGCATATTTATTACAGTATGATTGACTATATTCCTTATGTTATACTTTACATCTCCATGACTATTTTGTAACTACCAACTGTATTCCTTAATACCTTCCCCCTTTTCACCCACTTCCCTAACCCTCCTCCCATCTGGCAACCATCAAAATGTTCTCTGTATCTGTAGGTTTGTTTCTGTTTGTTTATTTGTTTGGTTCTTTAGATTCCACATGTAAGTGAAATCTTATGGCATTTGACTTTCTCTGGCTTACTTCACTCAGCATAATACTCTCTAGGTTTATCCATGTTGTTGCAGATGGCAAATTTTCATTCTTTTTTTATGGCTTAGTAATATTCCATTGTGTGTATGTACCATGAGTTTTTTATCTGTTTATCCATTAATGGATACCCAGCTTGCCTCCATATCATGACTATTGTAAATTATGCTACAGTGAACATATGGATTCATATGTCCCTTTGAAGTATTGTTTTGGGTCTGTTTGGATAAATACCCAGAAGTGGGATTACTGGGTCCTTCTTTGTCTTTTGTCATAACCTTTGTTTTAACATCTATTTTGTTAGGTATAGATATTGGTATAGGTATAGGTATTGCTACCCTAGCTTTTTTTTTTACGTTTTCATGAAATGCCTTTTTTCTAGCCCTTTCCTATCAGTTTGTGTATATCTTTCGATCTGAAGTGAGCCTCTTGTAGGCAGCATATGTAAAAGTCTTGTTTTCTTATCCATTCTGCCACCCTATGTCTTTTGATTAGAGCATTTAATTCATTTACATTTAAAGTAATTCTTGATAGATATGTAGTTATTGCATTTTATTATTCATATTTTTAATCTTTTCTTCTTCTTCTTCTTCTTCTTCTTCTTCTTCTTCTTCTTCTTCTTCTTCTTCTTCTTCTTCTTCTTCTTCTTCTTCTTCTTCTTCTTCTTCTTCTTCTTGAAGAAGTTCCTTTAACATTTCTTGTAATGCTAGTTTGGTGGCGATGGACTCCTTTAATTTTTTCTTGTCTGGGAAATTCTTTATATCTGTCCTTCAATTCTTAATGCTACCTTTGCTGGACAGGATGATCTTGGTCATATGTCTTTGCTTTGCATCACTTTGAGTATTTCATGCTAATCACTTCTGGCCTGCAAAGCTTCTGTTGAGAAATTAGCTGATAGTCTTATGAGAACTCCCTTGTAGGTAACTAGATACTTTTCTCTTGATGCTTTTAATATTTTCTCTTTGTCTTTAAACTTTGGCATTTTAATTATGCTGTGGATTAGTGTGGGCCTCTTTGGGTTCATCTTGTTTGGGATTCTCCGCGTTTCCTGGGCTTGTATGACTATTTTATTAACAGGTTAAAGAAGTTTTCTGTCATTTTTTTCAAATAGGTTTTCAATTCCTTGCTCTCTTCTCTTCTCCTTCTGGTATTCCTGTGATGCAAATGTTGGTATGCTTGATACTGTCCCAGAGATCCCTTAAACTATCCTCATTTTTTTTTCTTTTTTCTTATTGCTGATTGGGTGTTTTCTGTTACCTTATCTTCTAAATTGCTGATTTGATCCTCTGCTTCATCTAACCTATTGATTCTTCTAATGTATTCTTCATTTTAGTTATTATATTCTTCACTTCTGACTATTTTTTAAAAAATATTTTCTATCTCTATTTTTATGTTTTCTATATCTTTATTAAAGTTCTCACTGGGTTCCTCTACTCTTTCCCTAAGTTCATTGAACATCCTTATAATCAGTGTTTTGAACTTTGCATCTGATATATTGCTCATCTCCATTTTGTTTGTTATTTTTCTGGAAGTTTGCCCTGGTTTTTTTTTTTTTTTTTCATTTGGGACATATTTCTCTGTCTCCCCATTTTGGCTGCCTCCATGTGTTTGTTTCTATATATTAGGTAGGGCTCCTATGTCTCCTAGTGTTGGTAGAGTCACTTTATATAGTAAATGTCCTGTGGGGCCCAGTGGCATTCTTCCTTGGTTTCCTGAGCTGGCTGCTTTAGGTGTGTCCCTTGTATGGTTTGTGCGTGATACCTGTTGTAGTTGAGCCTTGGTTGCTCTTTGCACATCAGTGGGAGGGATTGACCCTCCAGCTGACTGGTTGTGAGGACTGGCCGATGGGGGTCTCACATTCTGGAGCAGAATTTGCTTTAGCAGGGCTTTGGTGCCTGCCCAGTCTGTTCTTTGCATGTGTTGTCCTCAGGTGAAGTTCTAGAGGTGCTCTGACTCTGATTCTGAAGCCCATCATCAGGTGAACCTGCCCCAGGACTTTCTGGGAAGGGCCCCACCACAGGCTAAGTTCAGCCTCAGCCTGTGCCCTGCCTGAAGCCACCTGGCAAGAGTCGCCAAGCAATCCTCAGACGGCTGCCACCCACACTGGGCTTGTTGGTGCCTATGAGAAGCCAAATCTCAAACCTAGGTTGGCTGCTGCTAGTGCTGGACTTAGAGCTGCTCAGCAAGAGGTACAGGACATACTGAGGCTAGACGCTTTTTGTTTGGGTTTTGTAAACCTTTGATAAATTTTAGGAAAGTCCAGAGCATGAGCCAAGACAAGCCATTTGTATAGAAAAGCCACTGGAAGTGGCCTGACCCACCCACAAATTGGGTGGGTCAGAGTCTCAGGGAATCACCAGGGCAGGGCCACCAGTGTTAGCCAGGTTGCTGAAGACTCAAGAATGGAGTCTGCCTGCATCTACATGCTGGGATGGGGCAGGGCTCAAAAAAGAAATGATGGATTCTGCGAGCACCTCTGTCTAGGAGAAAGCTGCCTCTTGAGCTCTCACCCTGAAACTAGACAATTTCAGTTTCTTCCTATATGTCCCTGGTGCCTTTCAAGCTGCTGCTCCAGCACTGGAGCTCAGAGTAAATGGGTCAATCAGCGAGTAAGTCCAGGTGTGGGCTCCTTGAGAGAAATGTCTGTGAATCCAGCCACCTTCCGTGTCACTCAGCCACAATCTCTGCTGGTTTTCACAGCCAGAAGTTGTAGGGACTTCTCTTCTTGGCACTGGAATCCTGGGCTAGGGAGCCCCACGTGGAACTCCTCTGGGGAACTTCCACAGCTGAGATATACCTCCTGATTCTCAACGCTTCACACAGAAGTGGGACCAGCCTGTGCTGCATTTTTGCTTCTCCTACCAGTGTTGAAATGGCCTCTTCTGTATGTCCCTCGTTGTAGGGCTTCTGTTCAGCTAGACTTCAGGTGATTCCAATGATGGCTATTCTGTAGTTTAGTTGTAATTTTGATGTTGTTGTGCAAGGATGCAAGCGCAGCGTTTACCTACTCTGCTGTTCTTGACTAGAAGCCTCCATTCTACTTTTGACTCTTATTTATATTTCATTGCACATAGGTACTCATGGTCAATCTAGGTGCAGTGTGAATTTCCCAAAATAGAGTACTATAACATCCTCTAACCAAAAATGTCCTACAATAGTGACTGATTGGAATGGCTGAAGTCCAACAATATGTCAGTTTTAAAGGTTCATTTGCAGTTTGTTTCTTCCCCCTCCCCATTCTTTTTACCATTCAAAGCGAGTTTATTGGAAACAAGCAGTACATACAAGTGAGCAAAAAGATATATCATTCCCATAATCATGTCCACCTGGGGACAGCCCCTGCTGAAACCCAGGTTTATATTGCTAGATCCTCACTCTCTCTCCTGTAGTATATATTTATATATAGTTATTCTCAAAATATGTTTACATATTTATTCAATAAATTTGAGCTCATACTCTAATAGTGTTTGGTGTTTATCATAAATTCTAATTTTGATATAAAATATTTGAAAAATTAGTAAATTCATCAATTAAGATATAAATATTAGCACAGACATACAGTAAGAAGGAAGGCTTCTTTCTACAGCCAACATGGCCAGGGTCCAGTGGTTCTTTGTTGTTAGAGGTGGCTTGTGTGAACGTGAAAGAATGTGAGTATATAACAAACCTCATGTCCTGATGCAAGTTTGAATCCTCAGGCTAAAGTAATAGCAGAGGAATCAAGATAGAAAAACTTCAGCATTAGGCGTCTGCCTTCCCTCACTCAGCTTCCAGCTTCATGCTTCAAAAATTTCTTTGCTTATCTGTTCTTTTCTAGCTCCGCTGACAATTTGGTTCCCAGTCATGTGATCAGTTCAGGTGCCTTAGATTTATCCAATACCTTCTTGTCCTTCAGCAGTAATGTCAATAGATCTGGACTTCATTTTTGCTTACTTCATATTGTTTTCCTCACTCTCCTCCTCATATTTATTACATGAATACAGGCAAGGGATTCTCTTTATGCCTTAGCACCTATATCGATGAGTACTAACCACCTCACAGAGCTGCTGTGGGAATTTAGAGGAATAATGCATGAAATACTCTGACTAGTGCTCAACAGTGAGTTCTCTCTCAGGAACTGGTTGGTCTCGTCTAATCATAGAAAGCTCTTCTAAACCCTGTTATCCATGTATTCATTTTCTCAGATGACTTTCAAGCCCATTGGCTCGGATGGAGTGGGGCGAACAAATGAGAAACAAAATATAAACCCTTCTGTCTAGTTACTCAAAATGGCTTCCCCCTGGGAGTTCGTTGCAATGCAGAGGCTCAGCAGCACCCCAGACCTACTGAATCTGCATTTTTTGAGTCCCAGGATGACTCAAATGCACATTAAAAGTCAAGAAGGATCATTCTACAAATTCCCCTTTGTGAAAAGGAGAAATGTCTCCTCCAGCACCTGTTGTTCCTTAAGCTTAAGGAAGAGGCAACAGCTTTTATAAAGGACCTTTGTGAGGATTAAATATATTATGAGCCAGTGTTTTAGAATACAACTGATAGTTAATCTTTCTGCTCCCCTCCACAGCTGCTCATCTCCCCAAATTCAGTATTTTCTCATATACCGAAACTGAATCAGTAGCTTTCCACCACTCTTAGCATCCATCAAGTAATAAACCAATAAACCTCTATAAGTGTCCATAATGTGCCATCCTCTGAATGGGGCTACTGTCTGAAACTTCGGCCTTAAAGGGCTGCAGTTGTTCTTGTAACATTAGCACGTAGAGGTTTAAAATGGGGATACCCCAAAACTAGCTGCAATGGGATTCTCAGACTGCTCCTTACCAGCTGAGGACCATGACAGCTGATGAATGTCTTCCTCTTCAAGTGAGTATATGACTATCACTCACCTCAGAGTGTTGCTCCTATGACTTAATGAGATTATCATGCTAATACCTGTCCATAATAAGCCCTAAAATCTTCACTAAACTTTCATCATTACTGTCATTACAAGCATGAAGATCTTTACCAGCAGTGATGTGAGAATCGCAAGTGAAGATGGCTAGATTCAGGGAAGTGAATAATCTATTTAAGGATCCAATGTGCTGCACAATAAGTGCTGAAGCATGGATTTAACTCTAAGTCTTATAAATTTTCAAATCTCAGATTTTTATCATTCTCTGTACTACAAACAGCTCCATCCAGGGCTGTGTTTTTCCTTAAACACCATGGCACGTGCCGTGTGCCATGTGCCATGTGGTCATTTTTAATGAGTTAAGGGAAGAAGACCTGCAACCCTTCCTTAGTCTAGAATTGATATGGCTAGAAGCACTGGGAGGGCTACCAGATACCATCAATAATCCCTGATCTGCTCAGGCTGCTTTCCTCCCTATGGGCTCTGGATCAGCAGAAGTTTCAAGCATAATGTATTAGTCCTTGGACCTTTGAAAAAAAATTAAATTGCTAATGTTTAATGAGCACTTAAGATGTGCCAGGACATACTGGAAGCACTTTACATGCTAACCCAATGAGGTCACAAAATAATTGTTCACATAAGAAGAATAAGGTTTATAGAATTGTAAATCTTCCAATTTCAGGGAGCTAAGAAGGGAGGAGCTAGAATCATAACAAAATACACCTAATTCCAATGCTACATTCTACCCCTTGGAAAGAAAAAGAGAGAAGTGGGGGTGGGGAGTCGGGAGGCGTGGAGATGGGATGGGGGAAAGGGAAGTGGGGAGGGAGAAGGAAAGAGAGCAAAAAATGATGGAATTAAGTTCATTTAGCCAACCGCAGGAAACATGGCCCTGGATTCTTACAAAAGGCCTTGGCAAAGATACGCTTGGAAAGTATCTTTTCAGTTAGCTCTCAATCACTATCAATCTTCATCTGTCTGTCTCGCTCACATATGTTTTTTTATTCCCTTTCTTTCTCTTCCATCTCTTTATTGCTCCATCATGCATTTGGAAAATTTGCCATGATTCTTAAAGTAATAATCTCAAATACTCAATAGATATTCATTGATTCACAACTGTTACAAATTCTGCCATTTTTTAGTGAAAATAACATGAATTTATGAGTGTCTACTTTTTAATATTATTTGTAATCAATTATTCACTTATCATTGTTTCTGGTGTGGTACAGGGATATACTTTTTCTGCATGGAAAGTCATTCCTGATGAAAGTTAATATATAATGTATTCATTATTACATAGTAAGTCATACAGATGCAAGTTTTAATTATAATGTATCTTTGAATTAATTAACTGCTCTTGGTCATGCTGGGACAAAATATAAAAAAAAATACACCAAATGCTCATTTACTTGGAGGAAAAAGAAGATATTTGGAAAGGCTTTGTAAATCTTAGGTATTTTTTTCTGTGTCAGGCAGTGGCTCCCCCAATAGTCTGAGATTTGAAAGAAAGCTTGGTTTTCTGATGCTAATACTTTCAGTGGTGTCATACATATTGTTTCTGTTTATCCTAAATTTTCTCAGCTTCATCACCAGTAGAAGCAAAGAGAACAGAAAGAAAACTTGTATCAGCTATGAAATTTACTCCCAATCTATGAGCCATGTGTTTGAAAAGAATCTTTTCCATAGTCATCCCAACAAAGAACTGAGTGGTGAAGGTAAAATGTGCATGGATTTCTTGCTCCTTTAGAAAGGTCCCTGACATTTATGGTTGCAGTAGCCACATGTCACTAAGGGTCCACTCAAGAGATGATAACTACATAGTAATTTGAATAGAAAAAGTTTAGCATAAATAATTATTAACTATAACAGGGATAGGAGCAATGAGAATTGGCTAGTAATAAGTAGAGCAAACTAAAAGAATATAGGAATAGCAGATATAGGAGCAGCCACTACCCTAGGGCTGAGATAGAGTTCCCTGGTAGAGGTCTCCTCAGAGAGAGGGTCTGGCTGTGGTCCACTGAATGAATGGCAGGGAAGTCACTGGGGGTGCTGTGATGGTGAAACGTGCCTTTTGGAGAATTCTGCCTTTTGGAGTTTACAGTAAATCCTCCCTTTAGATGCTTGGGAGAGTCTGTCTCTGGAAGGTATTTCACCAGAGAGAGCTTTCTGTAAAACTGTTGAAGATGGTGCAGACAGAAGCTGTGGGCTACAGGTGTCTCTGGATTCAATGCACTGCAGGAGCCAGATCCTAAAGAAGCCACTGCACCATATGAGCTGGATACTGGAGAAGCTGCCTATACTGCAGGAGCTGTGTGTGCTTGAGTATGCTAGTGCTGGAGAAACTGCCAGCACTCCAAGGGCCTGGAAAGCAAGCATACTTGAAGCAGGTAAGAAAGCTCTTCCTCCTTCCATGTATCTCCAGCGCTCTCTATTGACAAAGATTACTACCATCATGCCAACAGTCAAAGGGAAAACAAAGCGGCAGGTCCATTGTCCAGAGCAGACAATGAAGGTGAACTTGGAGCTACGCAGCAAACATAATTGGCAGGAGCCCTGTAACAGAGTGTAACAGAGCGGCTTGAGTCCAAAGAATTGAAGATAATAAAAATAAGTGGGTTATTACTCTTTTACATTTCCAATCCTTTATACCGATAGGTGTATGTATTTAAGTGAATGCATAACACATTATATGAGATAAAATAGTTAGATGGACATTTTTAAAAAATTAGGATATTTACATATGGATACAGAATATCATTTATATAATATTATTCATGTAATATAACCCATTTTCTTTTCTGAATAAGAAAAATGAATTTCATAGCTATTAACTGATTTGCCTAGAGTCCTGCAGCTGGCTGGAAAAGTAGTACTTAAAATCCAGGTTTTCAGAATTTTTTCTTGTGACCTTATCATCCTCTATCCACTCATATCTAAAGGTGATGAGCAGCCAAGAGCAGGGAGGAAACCTATTTCCAGCTGAGGGACTAGAGAGAGTTCAAGACGAAAGTGATAGAACTGATTTACATTTGACTGAGGACCTTCCATGCAATGAGAATGATTTGAGTAAAGAGTCAAGGTATTGGTGTTCAGGGTCCCAAGGTGGGCTGGAAGGTGAGGGATACATCAAATAGTCATGTTCCAGGACCAAACAGGCATGTGCGTAAAGAATGGAAGGAAACTAAGAAACTCGAGATGGAGCCAGGTCCCTAAGGCTGTGGCTTAGATGGAAGGAATGTGCTCTTCTTGCTTTGCAGTTGTAGGGGAGGCAAAACCGCCTCTATCCATCTTGTGTTTTCAGCTGAGATTCTTTAACAAGACAAATTAGCAAGAGAAAAATAGTTTATATTCGATAGCTATTAGGGAAATGCAAATCAAAACCACAATGAGATACCATCTCACACCTGTTAGAATAGCTATAATCAACAGGACAAGTAATAACAAATGTTGGAGAGGATGTGGGAAAAAGGACCCCTCATACACTGCTGGTGGGACTGCAAATTGGTACAGCCTCTGTGGAAAACAGCATGAAGGTTTCTCAAAAACCTAAGAATTGATCTACCATATGATCCAGCAATCCCTTTACTGGAAAACCCATATCCAAAAAGATATTCATACACCGATGTTCATAGCAGCATTATTCACAGTGGCCAGGACATGGAAGCAACTGAAGTGTCCTACGATAGAAGACTGGATAAAGAAGCTGTGGTACATATATACAATGGAATATTACTTACCCATAAGAAGAGATGAAATACTGCCATTTGCAACAACCTGGATGGACCTCAAAATAATCATGCTAAGTGAAAGAAGCCAGACAGAAAAAGTAGAAAATCACATGATATCACTTATATGTGGGATATAAACCTAAAAGCAATAAACAAACAGGACAAACAAACAGAGACTCATAGACATGGACTATAGACTAGTGGTTACCAGAGGGTAGGGGTAGTGAAAGAGTGGGGAGGTAGAAGGGGTAAAGGGGGTCAAATATAGTGGGTTAGGGGGAGGGTGAAGTGCGTCAAGGGGATCAAATATATGGTAGCTGAAGGAAACTGGACTTTGGGTGGTAAACACACAATAGAATATGCAAATGTATATGATAATTGACACCTGAAAATTGTGTAATTGTATTAACCAATGTTACCCCAATAAACTTGATTAAAAAAAAAGCAGTTTATTAACTCATGCAGTGAATGTCATATGAAAGAAACCTCAACAAAAAAAGTAACTAAAAGCAGTGGCTTAGAAAGAACTATAGCTTGCATAACATCATCAACAAAGAACACTACATTTTTGAGAAATGGCAGGACAAAGGAAGAAGTTTTAGACTTCCAAAGGCAGCAAACTGTGGGAAGATAAAAATACTGGATGGAACCAAGGGAGAAGATTTATTTGCAGAGCCCTCTGGTGCCATTTTTGGGCTGCTAAGAGTCTGTCTCCAGAAAAAGAGAATTTCTTTCCTGCCTTTAGGCAAAGGGGGAGCTATTTCTGGATTTGTACTTCTTAAATGCCTTTAGCTTAAAATAATTTTTATGTCATAGCATATTTTGGGATTACATACTCTGATTTCCTTCAGCCTTATTGGAATTGTTACTTTATTTTTCATTTTCCATCTCAAAGTTGCCTCCGATCAGTAATAACCCTAGAATCGGACTAAGATAGCCTTTTTACTTGATAAAAATGGAAATGGTGGGAATAGAAACAAGTGAGGAAACCCTTAAGATCTGGTTCCCAAATAAAAGAGCCAGACTCTCACTAAAGACATGTAAGAGGTTATGCTGTTGGGAGGCAGTGGTACCCCTGAGAAAGGCCTGCCCCAGCTAGGGGTGCAGAACACCTGGGCGGAAGCCACCTGAAGCTCCTGGCAGAGTTGGGAGACCCTCAACAGAACCTGAACACCACCATGTAGAGCCAGGAAAACAGTACAGTGGTTTCTTTAAAAATTAAACATAGAATTACCATGTAATGCAGTAATAAATTTATTTCTATACCCAAAAGAATTAAAACCTGGCATTTGAAGAGGTATTTGTACCCACATATTCATAGCAGCATTATTGATGATAGCCAGAGGCTGGAAGCAGCCAAAGTGTCCATGGACAGATAAATGAATAAATAAAATGTGGTATACATGCAATTTTATTTAGCCTTAAGAATATGGGAATTTTGACACATGTTACAATACAGATGAACCTTGAGTACATCATGCTCAGTGAATGTCAAAAGTTTAGACAGGTTAAACTACACTGTGGTATTGCTGCCTCAGCATCCATTTTGTGTGGCCAAGCAAACTGTAAGAGCCTTGAATTGACAACGGGCCCTCCCTCAAGCCATTCTCAAACAGCCCACAGAGTCATAAGTATGGGTAAGCTCCTAATGTGACTTCCCTCATATCCCTGTGAGAAAAAGTTTCCCTTAACCTCAAAGGGCCTTCCCTATGTACACTCCTTAGATAAGATCCTTGTGGAGCTTACCAAAAATGTGCTCTTTCTGGTTTGAATTGACCAATCTGGCCCTAGCCTGGGAACCCAAAGCACTCCACCCATGGACCCTAAAAAAGAAGGCATGTGTCCCAGGCCCTGCAGCTCTGTCTGCACCCTGCTTTGACCTCCTTGCATGGCCCCTTACTTCCTTCAGGGCCCATGAGTAATAAACTTCTCTACAGTATATCTATCCCCTATGGCCTTTTGTTTAGCTGTGTCTCACCATCCCACATGCTGGGCTCCATTTAACAAATGTTAATTTAAATCAGCCAGTCACAAAAGTACAAATACTGTAAGATTCCACTTATATGAAGTCCCTAGAGTAGTCAAATCTATAAAAATGGAAAATAGAATGGTGGGGGCTAGGGTCTGGGAGGAGGGAGATGAGAGTTAATGTTTAATGGGTACAAAGTTTTCCAAGATGAAAATTCTGGAGATAGAGGGTGGTCACAGCTGCACAACAATGTGATGTACTTAATGCCCCTGAACAGTACACATAATAATGGTTCAAATGGTAAATCTCATGTTATATTTCACCACAAAAAATTATTTTTCATTATTTTCTTTGGCATGATAGTCATGCCAGTCCCCAGTCATGGATAAAAGCCACAATTTTACAGAGCCCTTGGATTTATGAATGGCAAATGTCTGTTCCCATTATGGCTTGCCTTTCCCTCTCTAATCTCATTTTTTGATGAACAGAAATTCTTAGTTTTAATGAAGTCAAATGTATCATTGCTCCCTTTATGGTGAGTGCTTTTTACGTATGTGTAAGAGGTCTTTGTCTACTCCAGGGTTTGTAAAAAGGCAACAGGCGAGTTGGGAGGTGAATCTCTTGGCCCGGGCTGAAGTCAATGCACAACCAGATGGTTTTAAGGTTTGGCTACATCAGGGCTATATTTTCTGCTCTGAAATGTTCTTATTCTCTAAAAACTTAAGTTCTGAGTACTCTAATATCATAATTTTGTGGCCAAATATCTAAACCCTTCTGCAATTTAATCTCTGACCCTATTTGAGTGACTAGGCCATTTTGCAGTTTAAACTTTGACTCTTCCTGACAAACTGCACTCCTGCATTGTTCCTTTCACTACAAAACTTGTTTTACCAGTTTATTTTGCAGCCTCTAAGGGAAATCGAGGCTTTGGCCCCATGCCATGTTACTCCTCCCCTTCCTCATTTTAGGACTCCAAATATTGGCCATATCCTGTGACTCTACCTGCTGACCAAGAGTTCTTATCTCACAAGCAATGAGTCAGCCAACCATTGTAAGTCCAGTTGCCCCTGCCAATCAGAAAATGAATGATGTATGTTATGGTCTCCTGGCAACTCTTGCCTTTAAAACCTTTGCCTTATTTTCCCCACCTCAGAGCATGTCTTTGCTTCATGTTGAAAGCTACATGTGCTTTGATTTGCAAATCATATCGGAAGAGTCCTGTGGAACTTTTGTTCACAGTTTTATCCCAGTTGCAATCCTTTCTCTGACAGGTACAAATAGGGCAAGCTCCTTCCTGACTGCTGAGTGCTTGGTAGATGGGATCCTCTCTGCTCTCAGGACCCTTGGTCTGTCCTTAGGAATCTCTCCCCAAAGGGAGCTGCCCCTGCAGGCTTCCTGGTCAGCCAGCCTGTATGTGATGATTCTGCTAAGCTGTGGCCAGCTCCCTGTTGCCTAAAGCTCATTACTGGAATCTTGCCAACAGGAATAAGTCCCTGCAAGGAGATTCATTGTAGCTCCAAAATATTGGAAACATACACAGCTATCAGTGAAGGCAAGTGAGCTAAAACAGAGCAAATTCATACAACTGAATTTCCGCAAACATTATATGCTACATCTATGATGATAGGAAGAAATGTGCAAGAGAAGGAAACACATTTTGCAGTCTAATAGATTTATAATCCTTATGTTTTTGTAAAATAAGTGTAAATGTTTACCTCTGGAGTTGCAATTCGAGGGACAGGTATCGGGGGCTGTGATGATGGAGGAAATGTTTTATTCTAAATTTATATCGCTTTTATATGCATGTAAGATTAATGTCAGTTTTAACTTTGTATGGTATATTGTCTTCTATAATTTTCCTAATGAAACCAATTAAACAAAATTAAAATAGGAAAGAAGGGATTTGCTTCAGTTTTCTGTGTCCTTACCTCCTCTAGAAATGTTATATGTGTACCAGAGCCAGATGACACCTTGGAAATCATGGCTTAACGTTCCCCCTGTCCAGGGTGCTGCAGGGGTGCAGACCTGCACCCACACTCTGAAGTTCATGTAAAACATTAGATCTACCACTTGTAGGTGTAGTCCCTTGTGGGAAGTGATTTCTCATCTATTCTCTTCCTCAGAGCCCCAGCCCTATGTTAATTTATGGTAATTTTCTGATTTGCAGGTATACCCTCTTAGGGAAAGAAATCTGGAGAAAAGGCACATCAAATGATTGTAGGAGGTAGTGTGACCAGCTGCCTGCAGTCATTAAATACTTGGGTGGTGCTCAAAGTAGGCCCTGACCATCTTTTTGCATTTCAAAGGCTTTCAGAGATTATCTATTGTAGTCACCTTATTTCACTGTGCAGAAACTGAGGCTCAGAAAGCAACATGTCTTATCAAAGCCATGTACTCCATCCATCCTTAGGCAAGTTCCCAGACAAGGATGGGGTGAGAGCAGGTTTTCTCTTCACTAAGGACATAGTTTATAATCTGCAAAATGTCTAAAAGCACATCTCCCTTCTGGGAATTCTATCTATGCACCTGGGAAGCTAGCAACTCTCCAGGTGTTCTGGGTCCTGATTGCCTCTTCCAGACTGGTGAAAAAGGAGCAGAGGATCCAGGCCAAAGGCATTAACTGTTTCTAAGGGTAATTTGGGAAAAAGGTGAGAGGAGGACTTAAACATTTGTTTTCTATAAATGCAGGAGCTTGGTGCCCCTCTATATGTTGCTATGGAAATGTAGGGAGGGCACCATCCCAGGGCCTGAGTTGGAACCCCAGCTATGCTACATAGCTGTGAGGGCTGCTGGCAGCTTTAGTGCCCACCATCAGGGATCCCATCTAGAGCTGCGTTGCCTGGTAGAAATACAATGTGAGTCACATATGTAATTTAAAAATTTATAGTAATCACATTAAAATAGTAAAAAATAATAAGTGATATTTATTTTAATAATATATTTTATTTTACTCAATATGTCAAAAATGTTATCATTTTGACCATTGAGCTATTTCATATTGTTTTTTCTGCTCAGTCTTTAAAAGGCAGTGTGTGTTTTGCACTCACAGCACATCTTATTTCAGACTTGCTATGTCAGGTGCCCAATGCTACCATATTGGATATAAATGCCCTCACAGCCTGTTTCAGAGGAGGAAACAGGGCAACAGTTAATGGCCAAGGCTGCGCCTTCCAAGGGGTATGCGCCTGACTTCTGTCTCAGGAACTGGGGATGAGGGTGGTGGCAAGGACCAATGAACATAGGGTAGGGTTTGGGACAGGGCTTAGCCCAAAGCAATGATCCAGACATGGGAGCCCTTGAGCTCTGGGACTTGTCCTTCTTTGGCCTTGCCCTGTCAGCTTTCTGGTCTCTGTTTTGATAACATACTTTCCTACAAAACTTTTGAGTTTCTCTCATTCTCAAACAAGTCCATCTTTGTGTAGAGCTCCTTCCATTCCTCTGCAAACCTCCCCAGGGGTCATAATATACTTGCTTTCCTCATTTCTGCAAGTCCCGTTCATCTTTCTCTTTTCTGCAAAAAGCTTTGCTCTCACCCTTCCCCTAGAAGTGCAGGGAGGTCTTCTCAAACTTAGAGTTAGGTCTTAAATGTGACCTGAGAGGCAAGAAGCAAAGTGAGGGATTTCCAGGGTGGAAAAGGTGGTTGGTCCTTGGGGGCCATGTTGTTAACCGAAAAATAAAAGGCCAAAGTGAGAGGCAACCAGCACTAATGTGAGATCAAAAGAGTAGCTATTCAGAAAACACTGATTCAGGCAGAAGCCCAATGTTCTGATTAGAAGACAAAGGCAAACGGTATTTATGAGAGAGGAAAGGGGGACAATTATATCAATAAAAGGAAGGCATTTCTATTGTTGCGGATAGGCTAATACAGTGACACTAAATGGTGTTTTTAATTTTTACTCTGGTAGTCGTCAGTCTGGTAGTCATATCTGCTTTCTTGTTATCCTTGAAAACAGGACATGATATTGATTTAGGCCCAGCCCAAAGGTTATTTTGCCCTGTTTTAATATTCCAAAGATTTATAAGACATGCAAGGCGGTTCTTCTGGATGGCAGCTCCAGCTCCATTTTAAAGTGACTCCACTTCTTTATAGTGTAAAGTGGTGAGGAGTTACGTTGAATCATTGTGGTATTGTTTGGGGTCTTTGTAGGGTTGTTGTAGATCATGTGGGATGGGGTAGGGTGCTGGGGTGGTTGTGGGGTTGTATGGGGCCACATTAGGTCACATGGGTCATTGTGGAGTGATATAGTGTTATATAGAATAGTATGGGGTTTGTGTGATCATTGTGGGGTGATTGTGGGGTTGTGTGGGGCCATGTGGGATTACTGTAGTGTTACCCAAAATGGAGTCACTTTGCTAAGCCCCACCAAGACTTAATACATAATGAATTGCAGTTTCAGCCCCTCCCAGGAGTAGAATTTTAAATCAATCAGTCTGGAACTTCTTGATCAACACCAGCAGATAATCTGCCTGATAAGATCCCCCTACCATTCTCTAGGGGAAGGTGACCTTGCATGAAATAATCCACTCTTTTAACTCTATTGTCCCACCTCTTTCTACCTATAAAGACCTTTCATTTTGTACACCTCCTCTGAGCACTCTTCTACTTACTACATGGGATGCTGTCCTGATTCATGAGTTGTTCAATTAGAACTTTAAATTTATTTGACTGAATTTTTCATCTTTAATACCTTAAACTTAGAGTGAGTTAGGTCCTAAATGTGACTCTGGGAGGCAAGGAACAAAGCTAGAGGTTTCAAAGGTAGAAGAGGTGGTGGTGGTTAGTATTGGTAGTGGTGTGGGCTACTGTAGAGTCATGTTTACATATTGATATAAAAACAAAACCTGAAGTGAATTCTTATAAGAGTTTATCTGAGGCAAACTGACAACATGCCAGGGAGCAAGATCTCAAATGCTCTGGAGAATGACCATTTTGCAGTTCTTATACATCTGGATTTAAGGCAGGAACTAAAAAAAAATTACATGCGGGTAGGAGAAAGCAAGGCCAGAAATCTCTATGATTGGATTATAGAATAGTCAACAAGATTATGTGCTCCCTTGGGGATGATTATGACCTCAGAGGGGTCTGAAAAAGAGGCTTTCTTCTGGCATTTCAAAGGTATGTTAACCTATATGCACAAGAACAATGGACAGGGCTTGCTTAAAGCAAAGATAAACCTTTTATAGACCTGGGGCATGACTATCCACTCTGACTTTCTCAGGAATTTATGATCAGATCACCTTATAGGTTACTTTCAATCACTGTCTGATTTTTACATAGCCTTTTTTTGTTCACATATGTTTAGATAACTTCTGAAAATTTCATCATACTGCGTTATTTTTATTACTCATAAATTTTGTAACAGAGAGAACATGAATTTGACTAGTAAACAATTAAAATAAAATTGTTTCTCTGCATTATATTCAATATTGATAACCCTAAAGACATGCCTATTTTAATTAAACTAACAAACTTAAACTCTTATTTATTAAAGATTAACCTTAGATCGTATGAACTTGAAAATCCTTTGGGTTAGTCTGCACATTTCTGAGTTTTAGAATACCCAATCCTTACTAGTGTTTGCCTCAAACCAATTAATTTTAATGTATTAAATTAATTTTAATACCATTAAAGGTAGAAAAATATCTCACATTTACAACACATATAGGCACACAAACAGAGGCCTCTTAGTTACTAATATTTGTGGAAAAATCACTAAAGATATTTTTATTTACCCAATTTCCAAATATTTCCTTTCTCCTCTCTTTTCCTCTTTCCCCTCTCCCTTTTTCTTACTGGTAAGAAACCTTTGCTTTAAAGGAATGGCTCTTAGGTCAAGAGAAGATGGGGTAGAAAATCTACATCAGAAAGGTATCCAAGTTTTCTCTGAGACAGAGTTTCAGGGGCATATTTACAGGATAATTCTGTTTCAGACATCCCAATATCTATAAGCATTTTGCAATAAATAGGAGAGGTTTTGGGGATTGGCAAAATGAGATATCATCCTGAGGGTTTTGCCATCTTATTTCTTGCATTCATTTTTTGGAGTTTCCCCAAGTCCTACCAGCACGTGTACAAGCTGATAAAGATCAGACAGCCTGGGGTTATAGGTCCCAATAATAACTTAATTTTTCAAAAACAAACTCCTAAGTTTAGGAAATTCATTAAATGCAGACCTTAGTTCAGTTTTTGACCAAGAGGTAAAGAATACCTAAAGGGGTCCATCAGCAATCTTGGGTAGCTTTATTTTAAATAATACTGTCTAATAGTGTTGTAGCCACCAGCCCCCGATAGACACATGGACCACCAGAACTCAGTGAGTTATAGAAAACACACTCTTTATTCAGCCAGCTGGGTCTGCCAGGGGTACGCAAACCCCAAATTAAGCAGCCCCGAAATGTAGAGGTACAGGGTTTTTAAACCCAAAACCCCATTCTTCATTCTGTCTGAACACAAAGGTCTATTTTTCTTCTATTCACTACCTGTCAACCTACAGGTCAGGTGTGCAAGCAGGGGGGTACAGAAGCAGAAAGCTTATTGTTAGAATGTTATGTTCCTATGGGTGATAGCCCATGTTCCCATAAGCGATATCCAAGCAGTCATTTCCAGCAAGCAATAATTTTTAAGCAGTAATTTTGTGCCAACACAATAGTCTCTTTAGAGTGGAAAAGCAGCAGTCAGATAGAGAATGAGTAAAACATGAGGTGAAAAGTAAGGAAAGGAGCAGTAGGAGTCACATTCCTAGTCTGTCCTATTGTATTTTGTCTTAGGTACTTCTTGTACCTTTAATTTTCCCTTAGCCTTTATACCAAATCCTCTAATGAAACTATTTTGGAATCACGAAGTCTTCTGTAAACTTCCGATGCCAGTTAAAATAGTTCTCTCTCTCTCTCTCTCTCTCCTCTCTCTCTCTCTCTCTCTCTTCTCAATTTGGGAACACTTACTTTTGAGTGCACTTCTAAAATGATTTTTTTTTTTAACTGGAATGCTCCTCGCAATGGTCATTGCCAATTCTAGACGGTCTCCTAGACAGAAAGATTTTGCCTCCTTTGCAAATATCTGCAGCTTCCAGGATTAAAATTCTTAAATGTAAAATAAACAGGTATGCCAGAAGGTGGCATACTCAATTCTTTGGCTATAAAGGATTCTATTTCTTAATATTCACTTGAGGCCTCCTGCTGGCCCTGTCCAGCTCAGATTAGATCCAATTCAGTTCTTAAGCTAGACTCCGACCAACTCCAGTTGGCAACCAGCAACAACTCCTGTGGGGCACTGGATTGGGGAAAGGATTAAACCAGCATGCCCCCAAAGAAGGGAATTGCAGACTGATTACAAAAAAAAAAAAAAAAAGAAAAAAGAAAGAAAAGGTGGGGTGGAATTGCAGACATCATCAGTTTCCAATGTGGAATCTAGGAATAGAGCAAATGGCTAGGGTTTTCCATCAGGGAATTGTAGTCTGAAAGGCTAGGGGCTTGACTCCAGGTAGAGTTGTCTACTAGTTCAAGCTGGTGTGCCCGATAAAAGAAAGCCAGTCAGATCAGGGGCTCGAATGCAAGGATTGAGCTCAACTGAGAGAGACTCACCAATGGCACTTGGAAATAGCAAGAAAGACAGTGAACTCAAAATGGGGGTTGCAGGTGCCACATCTGAGTTTCTCATTGTCTGGAAATGACGTCGGAAGTTTTTTTCCCGTATCAATACTTCCACCAAATCTGTTAAAAAACAAAATCCAACTAAGTAAAATTGGAGATCTAATTGGCTTTATTAAGTGATTCATGAATCAGGCAGCATCCCATCTAGCAAGGGTACTCAGAGGGGTTGTATAAAATGGAAGGTTTTTATAGGAATAAGAGTGGAGCAAGGGCACTATCGACAAAAGAAAGTATTATTTTCAGACTAGCACATCTTTTGGGGGAAGGGAATAAATAGCAAAGGCTTTTATCACGCAGATTGTCTCTTCTTCCTATGTGATTGGTGGGGCAGGGAGGACCCATGTGACAGATTATCTCCTTGGCCTTGATCAGAAAGTTCCAGGCTGGTTAATTAAAATTGTGTTACTGGAAGAGGTTGAAACAGCAATTAGGTCAGGTGTTAAATCTAGGTTTGGTATCATGAACTTTAGCACAAATGATGTCATTTTGAGCCTGTGGTTTTGTCTTTAACAAAGGAGACAGGCAAAGAGGGCAGTGCCCAGGTGTCTCCCAGCTTTCTGGACCACAAAGCAAGGACCAGATTTCCTAGCAGTCTACTGAGATGAATTCTCCATAGGAGACTATCAGGAAGGCATTCTATGGCATTTTGAGTCTGTCCTCTCAGCAGCTCTCAAGGATAGTTCCCACTCTACTTCTCAACCCCTCTATCTTTTCAAGACTACTTCTTTTGATATTTAAATCTTTCAGCTCAGCATAGACTTTGGTGGAAATAATTTCTTTCTCTTTCTTTCTTTTTTTTTATGAGGTAATCCCCAAGAGGATGTCCAAAAACATTTCATTTGCAAATTAATTCAGCCCAAAACAGAACAAAACTCTGCAGTAGTTTGAAAGGGGACATTTGATGGTCATTAAAATGTGGTTGCTGATGGTTTCCATTACTGCACAAGTTGTTAGTTTGATAAAGTCCAAAAGAGACAACTTACTGAATGGGAGAATATATTTACAAATGTCAAATATATGTCCAATAAAGATTTGATATCCAAAATATGTTAGGAACTCATACAACTCAATAACAAAAAAATAAACATGCCAATCAAAAAATGGGCAGAGGACATAAAGAAACATTTCTCCAAAGAAGACATACATATGAAAAGATGCTCTACATCACTAATCATCAGGGAAATGCAAATCAAAACCACAATGATATAAAACCTCACACAAGTCAGAATGGCTAGTATCAAAAAGTCAACAAAAAACAAATGTTGGTGAAGGTATGGGAAAAAGGGAACCATTGTGCACTATTGGTAGGACTGTAAATTGGTACAACCACTATGGCAAACAGTATGGCGATTCCTCAAAAAACTAAAAATAAACCTGCCATACCTAACCCAGCAATTCCACTCCTGGAAAGGAAAACACTAATTTGAAAAGATTTATGCACCCCTTTGTTCATTGCATTATTTACAATAGCCAAAGTATGGAAGCTACTTAGGCGTCCATTGATAGATAAATGGATAAAGAAGATGTGGTAAACATACACAATATTACTCAGCCATAAAAAGAAGGAAATCTTGCCATTTGCAACATGAATGGTCCTAGAAGATATTACGCTCAGTGAAATAAGTCAGAAAGGCAAATACAATATGGTTTAATTTATATGTGGAATTCTAAAAACAAAACAAAACAAAACCAGACACATAGAAACAGAGATCAAACTGATGGTTGCCAGAGGGGTGGAGGGTAGGGGAATGGGTGAAAAAGGTGAAAGGAAATACAGGCAATAATATTGTGATAAGTTTACACGGTGACAGATGGTTACTACACTTACTGTGGTGATCACATTGTAAGGTATGTAAATGTCAAGTCACCATATTGTATACCTGAAACTAATATTGTATACCAATTACACATAAATTAACAACAACAGCAAAAGGTTATTGTAACTGCCATCCTGCGTTTACTAACCTCCAGAGTGAGATAAGCCAATTGACAGCAGCTTTCCATCCTGAGCCTCTACTCACTGCTTCCTTTCCTGGTATCTGCAGCTCAGAAACAATTCTCGACCCGCTGTACTTTTTATTTATATGGGTTTACACACTACTAAAAAGCCTTAGGACTTGATCAGATCCTCCAGATTCAAGAAAAGGAGGTTCGGATATGGTGCATAAGCCTAAATATAAATCCTGACTCTTCATTTTCTATTTGCTAGGTAGGCATGGTGGTAGCTGCTTTGTAAAAGCGCATTTCGTGATCGATATGTTGCAAGGGCTGCATGATAATTTGTAGGGTTACAATGAAGACCAGAGCATGGAGTTCTATATTCACTGAGTAAGAAGGTTGACTCTCAGCCCGCGTCTACTGCTGGAGAGTTTGGTACCTTGGCCTGTGACTCAATCGGTAATCCTTTTGAAGCCTGCCCCAACTGGTGACTGCTTGGTCTACACCTTCGCGGATGGATCCTGTCTCCTGAGTCACTTAGGAATGCTAAACTTCTCTACGGCTGAGCGAGACTAGAACCCAGGACAGGCCTGCGCGCCAACCCAAGCGAAAGAGCATCCCTGTGTGCTCCCCACCGCGAGCATCTATCTGCTCAAAGGAGGGACTAATAGGGTGGGTCTTGCAAAGTGCTTAAAAAGGGCTTAACTGGGTGGGTCTCTGCACTTTCCTACCGGACTCCAGCCGGGAAGGAGGCAGTTCCTACCCCGGTCCTTGTTCCCACCCAGGTTCCTGCTGGTCGGCTGGCGGCTGGCGGCTGGCGGCTGCCGCAATCCGGACATGTCTTCCAACGGTGAGACCTTGCGGAGTCGACCAGGGCTGGGGGAGTCTGGGGAGCCGGCGGGTCTCTCTTGGGCGATGTCTTGTGGGTTCAGAAAGGCAGGACCCGCCAGGTGTGGTTTGAAGTTTACTGTTCACTGCGATATTTGGCGTTGACACTTGAAAAGGGGGAGGGGTAAACACTAAACCAGACCCTAAAAGGCTGCCTTAGAGAAGGCACTCAGGGTGACGGTAGGTTCCCCGGCAGTGCAGATTTTTTTCAAAATGCAGAAAATCTCCTTCTGCGGGGTGAGGCGGCCTCTGGGAGCTCTGAGGAAGGCTGGGAGGTGAAGAAAACCTGGCCTCACCAGGGCCTTGTATTTTGCCCTTTTTTCTCCATGAAGTAACTCCATTTTGAACGGAATCACATGTCAGTGGTGAACTCAGCTGTGATGGATTCAAGGGGCCCAAAACTAAAACTGAGGGCTGGGGAGTTTTCCCTGGTTACAAAGGAAAATACAAATGTTAATATATCGAAATTCCTAATGTGAGGTTTTTCTCACATGCACCTTCCTTATGTTCTGGTTTCGGCATCTCCTAATATTTGTGGACAGGTAGAGATGTGTGTTAATGGATTTTTGGCAGACCCGGGTGTGTCCATGGCAGTCACTGGACATTCACATGGAATCGTGATTATGGTTTCCATGGCAGACCCTCCAAGAACTGTTGGGAGCTGAGGGACAATTTGAAGTAGGTTTGGGAATGTACAGGGCACCAGTGACAGAATCTCAGGAGGGCCTAGAGAGCTCTGCAAAGGGGCCTGGGATCTTTGCCTGAAAATAAGTTACTTCCCATCAAAGGCTGCAGGCTCCACACTGCCCTGGATGGGGAGCAAGTCTCAGTAGACCTAAATGTAAGGCCTGAGACTAATGTCTCTTACACTACATGTGTCTGTCCCAGGACCCCAAGGAGGCCGGAGGCGCAAGAGGACCAAGTTCAACAAAAACCAGCACAAGATTCTCATTGAGGCCTTTGAAAAGGACCGATACCCTGATATCACCGTCCGAGAAGATCTAGCCCAACAAATCCAGGTTCCTGAGCCAAGAATCCAGGTGAACTATAAATCTCCTTGATGGGAGGTAGAGGTGGGCTGGGCGGAGGAACCAGCATGTATTGAGAGCCTGTTTAAACACAGGCTTAAAAATCCCGCTTTGAGTTAATCCTCTCAATATCTGTGTGAGGTAGGCATTAATCCCAATCACGAAGGTGGGAAAATAAAGATCAGAGAGGTTTAGTAACTTAAGTTACAGCTCTGGCAAGGGATAGAGTCTAACTGGGTTATGTGGGTTATATCTGTCAAATGTTTACCAGGTTAGAAATTGAAACCGAAAAATTTAAAAATATTCACTAATTTAAAAACAACCATAATAAAGCCATTATGTGTTAGCCTGTTTTTTAAAGAAAAGCGACCATATTCTCACAGCCAGAAAATTTATTTAATGAGCGGAATGGCAATAGAACGCCAGCGTGAGAGACTGGAATCTCAGTTGCTTTGCACGCCATCCGATGCCCCAGGTGTCCAGCCTCTGAGAGTGAAAAGGGCAGAGATAGATCACGTCTGAGTTTTATTAATAGTTTTTACCTCATAGCCCCCCCCCCCACCAAAAAAAACAAGAATCATGGATCCCAGGGGTCCTGGGTCATTTGGTCCTCTGGGTCACAACTCCCTGGGGGCAAGCTGTGATTGGGGGTGAAGGCCCTGCCTCCAGGGACACTGCTGGGATGAGTCTGGGTACAACATGGGTTTGAGATCTGCTACCCAAAATGAAATCCGAGTCTCTGAGAGTATGAAGCCCGAAATATCCTCAGGTTGTCTGGAAAGCCCCCCAGGTGATTCTGATGTGTGCCCAGAATTGAAATCTGTTCTTTTCTTGAGTGCTTTCCAAACCGGAACTATCAGGGTTCCACCCCAAATCATTTATTCAGAATCTCAGGCTGCAGAAGTTTTTAAACTGCCAGGTGACTCGCCTTGATGACCCCTTGCCCTACACCTGCCCTTGTCCTGGGCCGCATGTTGCTATCACCTGGAGAGCTTTATGGTACTAACCTCTGGGGTTCCACTTGGGCCAGAGGAGTTCTGAAATCTCTCCAGGTGCTTCTTGTGTGTAGCAGAGTGCCTGAGCTCCGGGGTCCCCCCATCCCCCATTTCTCCCAGTCCCTAAGTAAAGATGGTGGAAGGAATCAGGCTACTGGGGTAAGAATGAACGTCCATTAAGGGTTTGCTTAGTGCCAAGTGCTCTGTTAGGAATTATATTTAAAAAAAAACTTTAACCCAAGAAATAATTAAGCAGACCACATCCCAGAGGGGAGAAGGTTACCAACAGCACCCAGTACACGCAGAGAGAAAAACCTGAATGGTCAGGGCTGTGGGGCTTCCTATTTTTGGAAGTGGTGGTAACCTGAATTTATTTAAATGAATTTCCATATTTTTTATAGAGCTCCCACTCCTCCAACCTGAACTGGGATACCCAAAAGCTTAGCAACACCCCTACACCGTGACATCTGATTTAGAAAAAGAACTGAAAGCTTGTAAGCCAGCGTCTTTGGAGTTAGAATTGAAAACCTGCAAAGGGCTCTTATCAACTGGCAGAGGAACTTGACTCTGAGGGAGGGGCAGGCAGCCTGTCAGGACTCCGGCACAACCCTGATGTTATGACCAGTTACAGACCAAAGAGCAGGCCTGAAAGTTCAGTAGATGGTGCAGTGGGTGGTTACAGTTCACAGCTCCTGGAACCAGGATGGGAAACCCTGAAGTCCCCTGGCTCAGCTGTATGCCTCTCTCTGGAGGGACAGGGGAGGTGGGAGCTATTAGGCCTAGAGGGACCAGCTTCTGGAAGATTGGATTAGCATTTGCAAAGGCCCTGAGGGAGGAAAGCAGATCCATTCTGGTGACCAGCCAGCACCCAATACCCTGCGCCTGCAGGCAGGAAGGGAAGCCTCAGATGAGGCTCTGGGAGGGCACCGGGACATTGAGGACACTGGCACCATCAATCGGGCGGGGTGTCCGATGTATTTTTTCAGAGAGTACACTTGGCAGGAGGAGTTGGAAGGAGGCTATTGCGAGGGTGGGAGGTGAGTGGGCAGCGCCCAGCATGTGCCCCTGTGTGTGTGTGTGAGAGTGTACAAGTGTGCTCATGCTCACATGGGTGCAAGGTGGGCACTTTGGGGGATTTGCTCAGAAGGTCGGTTAGGCCACACAGTGAATGGTCTGAACCAGCCTAGCCAAAGATTCTTTTATTTTAAGCTTTAGTAGTTTATTTGATAACTGTTTAACGTCAAGTCATGTGCCGCTTGGCGATGATTTTGATACTGGGCTTAATTAGAAAATACCTTTTCTCTCCTCCCTTTGTTTCTCTCACTCTGGCTTTCCCTCTGTTCATCCTTGCATCCCCTCCCTCACCCCACCTCACCCCAGGTCTGGTTTCAGAACAGAAGAGCTCGAATACCAAAGAACAGCCAGAGGAGGCCTAATGAGGAGACAGATGCTCAGGTCTCAAGATCCCATCAGGGTCAACTCTGTGCCCCCACCTGCTCTAGCCACCAGGGTGTCCTCCCCAGAAGTAACTCCAGTGTAACTCTCCAGACCTATGCCGGCCACTTTTCCTGGGAGTTGGAGGGTATTTCTGGTCAAGCTGTCTTCTCAGGGAATTCTGGTATCCTGGATGTGAATGTGGCCTCTCCTGACCTGGAGCCTCCAGCCAGGGCACTGGGTGAGCCTTCTAGAGACTTCCATCGCTCTCCCTCCTCAGGCTTCAGCCCTGCAGATCTGACTCCACTTCCTGCTTCCCAACATCCTTTCTCACAGCTGGAAGCTGGTGGTGCAGGGGCTCATCTGGGGGACCCCAGATTGTTCCTGACATATGGTGATTGTGCCCTGCAGGGGTGGGGGCAGCATCCTCCCTCTGGTGAACAGCAACCATGGGGGCCCTGCCAGCCACCACTTGCTATGGAGCCAGGGATGGCACCCCAGCAGCCAATGTCCCAGTACCCGGGGGCCTGGGAGCAACATTCCCTGCCCTGACAGCTTTCACCACAGGCGGAATCCTGCTGATCCAAGTCCTCTGTGGCTTTGCGTCAAACCAGCAGAGGTGCCTGCTGGACATCAGGAGCAGCTTCCAACCCTCCCTCAGGGACAGGACCTTGGTGAGAGCCCCCAGGTCACCCTGGCTCCCACCACTGCAGCTTCGAGAGCAGCACTTGAAGCTACCACCACAGCAAACAGTGGATGTGACCTAAGGAAGCATAAAGCCATCAGACGCAGAGTAAATCAGCCGTGGTTCCTCTGTACATTCAATACTACGCAAATTGAAAAGTGATGTGAGACTTGTGAACCGGCATGGAGAGATCTTCCAGGCAGCCCCTCAGGGCAAAGGACCTAAGAGGTTTCTTTAGATGGGAGAAGAGGGATTTTGAAAATCTCTGTCTTGCCTTTTACTGACTTGTAAACATGAAGCACTTACAATGTTCTATAAACTCTTGGAGAGAAGGGCTAAGGGTCAGGGCGAGAGCTGCTCTGTGGAATTGTATCTGACAATAAAGTGTGATGACTCAGGCTGCCACTGCTCTTTCTATCCACCTCAAATGGATCCTCCCTCTTCATGTGCAGGGTGGCCATGACCCTTGGCCTGGTCTTCACAGTGCTCCCTAATCAGTTCTTCCCCCTGCTCCCTGTGTCCAGCTGAGTGTGGCTTGTCCCTATAGCTAAGTAGTTTCCTGAAAACCAGCCCTTCTCTCCCAACACACCCGGTAGGGCCTGAAGCAAACTCAGGTAGGGAATGAACAGGTCTGAGGAGTGAGGGAGGTTGGGATGATGAATGAAACACATCTCTCTAGGTCACAGTCTGGATTAGGCCTCTTTAATACCTAACCAACCATGCAGAGAGAAGGAGAAGGGAGCATGTGGGAGGGAGTGGGTGGGGAGCATGCCAGCTTGAAGGCTATCTGCTTAGCTAGGAGGACTGATGGTGATCCCTCATGTGGGGAAATCGTAAAGACCCTTTGCATTCACTTGGGAGACCATACCTTCAAGGATACACAGGAGCCAAGGTTAGCTTTACTCAATTTATAAATAAGGATCTGGTGTTAAGTCAGAGATGTGCTCTTGGAGACTTGAGTTGCCCTGCATAGTCTGAATTTAAGAAAAACCTAGAGCTGAGCACAGGCTGCTCGTCAGTAGAAATGATCTGTCATATTTTCTCTTTCCTTGCTACTTTACAATTTTGTGAAGTTAAAGGGCTGGTGCATTCACCAAATGCCAGGAGATTTGTGAACGATGATGCAGTAGCCTTGGATGTGACCATGTCTGCTTAACTGCCTTTGCCAGGAGAGGCCTGGGGAGGCCCCCCTGGCCCTTGGCCCCTGCCTCATGGCCTGAAGAGTCTCAAACTGGATCTGCATCAGCACTGCAGGTTTTGATCCAAACTACTTAGGTGTTAATCAGTAGACAGCTTTCTAGCCTATAATCCCAGGGCACTCCACCCCTTTTCCCCTCCCCAAATGACAGTCTGAAACAGAAGAGAGGTGTAACTCCTGCCCTTCCGTTCATGAGGGAATGTTCTAGATTCCCAGGGCCAGAAGAGTGGTAGGTGTGCAAGGCTGTGAGGCAGGGGACACCACGAATGTCCTGTTCAAATGGAGCAGAGTGAAGGCTGAATGCTGACCTGCAGGGTGAGGTTTCCTCTCTGTCTCTCTTTCGGCCTCTAAAACACCTATGACATGTGGAATCCACACTGGAATTGATTCATAAGTATTAACTGGCCCTTAATGTGACAGATTGTGGTAGGGACTAGAAGGAAGACACTGATTCGCCAAGCATTTATCATACGTCTAGGAAAATGCTGGGCACAGAATCTGCCTGTACTAAGGTGTTTGGTGAAAGATATTCTTTCTCTAAAATAACACCTTGTTATTTCCAAACTTCCTATAGAAGCAAAAGAGTTAAAAGGAGTTATCTCTCGCTTTCTCTCTTTATTTTTCTTATATTCTTTGCAGAAAATTTGTCCACACCAGGGGGAAGGTCTTTAAGGAATTGGTATTTGTTAAGACATGCTTTGGTACATACCACTGGAAGGCAGACTAACCGAGGTTCCGCACCCCTGGTCTTGGACTAGCAACTCTCTGGTCAGCTGCCTTCTTTCTCTCCTAGATTCCTCCATGCTGTCTGCCAGGAGGATGATCAGAGAAAGCCTGAGGAGCAGAAGGAAGAGCCTGAGTTAGGTTGGGATTCAGTTCTGGCCCCCACACTTTCTAGATGTAGGGCCTGGGCAACATTCACCTCTTAGAGTCTAGTTTTCTTAATTACAGGGTGGCATACGAGTGTTCACTTGAGCTAAGACTATGGCTCCAAGCATAAAAATAAACACGAGAGAAAAAAGACTGCTCTGGACAAAAATCGAAAGGCAAATGTAAAACTGGGGAAAGGAGAGGGAATGAGAGCATTTATAATGGCAGAGAAATTAATAAATTTAGATAATGATGAATTATACCCCATAAAAGGGAAGTGTTCCTATAAATGGGCAATCAACATTTAAGTCATCATTCTAAATTTAAAAAGCAACAGAAAATATTGAAATGCCATCTATTTTTATTTTAAAAAATAATATTTGTCACATAGTCAAATATTTAAGAAATGCATAACAGAACTTTGTCTATAATAGCAAAAATTAGAAAAACGTTTAACAAAAGTAGAATGGCTAATGATATGGATCTCTTAGAACTTCATACTACTATGCACTCCTTTCAAACAATGTCCTAAATTAGTACTTAATGACACATAGTTTTGTTTTCAACATCTGGACAAGAATCCTTTAGCTAATGAAATTCCCTATTCTACAGGGAAAGAATCTGGGCAGATAATTAGCCAAATCCAACTTCTTTTCCTTCTCTTTTCATCAAATCTCTCCTGATTACTTGTAAATACTGTTAAAGGAATATCAATGCTGGTTAGATGAATCATGGGCAACTTCCGAAATGCTTCTGGTTCAATACATGTTGGAGGTGGTCAGGCAGACCCAGTAGTAGAACCTATCTATCTGGGCTTCGATTGTCCAGGGGCAGAGAGTGTGAGCCAAACAATAAAATCAAGGGAATTGTCATCTCCTTTTCTACCTCCAGGAAACATGTCACAATCCTGGGAATGCATTTCACTTCGGGAATCTCCCCTTATCTATGCATATTTGTAGCAGCTCTGCTTGCCTGGCATGCAAGGAATGACAGAACAGAGTGAGAGAGTGGTGGAGGCCCTGTGCTTTCACCTGCATTTCATTCCCAGAGGGACTTGGAGAATGGAAAGAAGATAAAACCAGGCTCCAAGAAACTCAGTGTAGGGTCTGTGGGTTTCCTGGGGAGGGGTAAAAACAACCCTGCAACTCCATCTGCATCTTGGCTCTTCCAGGTAAAATAATCTAATGGGTACAGGTAACCAGTTCTGCCTGCCTCACAGAGTAGAGGTGTTTGAAAGAAACTTGTGAAGTAGTAGGTGCTGGATAATGCAGGACACCTGTGATTCTGTTTGATGGCTTGAGAATGCCTATTCAGACTTCTCAGAATATGCCTGTTGTCAGATTGGAACGATCAGCAAATTAAAGGTAGATGTGGAAGGTATTTATCCCATAAATATAACAGCTTTCTATTTAGAAGTTCTTTCTCCAAGGGCTGATCCCAATCTCGCCTATCTGCTAAATCCAGACAAAAAAAAAATATTCCACATGATGTGTTTCCTCACATCTTGTCCACTTCTTGACTTCTTTGGTATTTTTCATCTCCATACCTGGGCATCCAGATCTCTCCGTGGGTTTCACTATGGAGAAGCAACTAGAGGGTCATCCCCTATCCTTTTACATTATTTTGTTCCTTTTTCCCCTTTATTTTTTATCTTTCACAAGAGGAAGATTTTTTTTCTCACCATACCTTTATCTTTTCTTCTTGAGAAAGGCAATTACCCATGAAATTATAATGAGATGATCTCTTACCCATGGAAATTTGGGAGAGGGGAACTTGGGGTGGATGTTTAGAATGATGAGAGGGAGTCACCACCACACCCTCTACTCTAGAGTACTCTAGCTTCTGCCCTGCTTATCCCAAATGGTTTGAGAGGCACTGGCTAGGTGACAGGGCTTGCATGCTGGCTCAGATTTTGAAGAGCTGAAAATGGTGCCATTTTTTGCTGCCGTGAGTCTCAACAGAGGGGAGTACACTGTGCAGACATTTGGTGACACCCCACTGGCTCCATTTTAGAATGATGTTGAGAGAGTTTGGATAAAACCACCATCAAAACCAACACCACCACCACCAACAACAAACAACAACAACAACAACAACAACAATAACCCACAAAAAAACCCCCCAAACTGCTACTAACCTTTCTTGCCTTAAAATCTACTGTCTAATATAAATGGCTAGACTAGCTTTGTTTGGTGTGTTTGTTCAACCCTTTACTTTTTCTCTTCTCTGTCTGTAGGCAGTAAACATTTCTCTTACCAACAACTTATAACTCGATTTTGTGTTTCCAGGCAATTGGGTGATATATTTGTATTTATTTCTTCTATTCTATTTTGTGCTTCCTATTTGCTCTGTTTCCTCTACCTCTCTTTTTCTGCTTTCTTCACATTGTTCAACATTCCTCCCCCGCCCCAATTCCATTTTCCCTTCCCATCAATTTGGAAGTTTAAATTTATTAAATGTCTCTTAAACTTTATTGTAAATTTAATAAATGTCTCTGTTCTACATCTAAAATACTATCCTCCCATCTTCCCCACACATAGCTTACATAGGAATTTTGTACAGTATCTTTATGTCACTTTTATAAAAAAAGACTCTCCATGATTAGATTATAACTGCTAATTTTTGTTTTTGTTGTTTACAGTAAAACCCCTTTAGAGTTACCCACATATTTAGCAGTTTCTTAGTTCAGCAATCCAGTTTTTCCTTTCAAAAGATTATTTTATTTCTACCTAAAAACATAATTTAGAAGGCCATTTATTAGAGTTTTTTGCTGGCAAATTCTCTCCAATTTTGTTTGTCTGAACATATTGTTTTTCATCCTCACTCATACATACTTTTTTAGAAGAGTGTACAATTTTTAGAGGACATATTTTCTTTCAGCTCTTTGTAAATATTATCCTACTGTCTTCAGTTGATGCCAAGTCTGTTTTAGGTCTAAATAGCAATCCTTTTGATGATCCTTCTCCCATTCTGCAGTTCTCCATGCTGTATCTTGGTGTTGATTTTGCTACTTGAATCTGAGAATTTGTGTCTTTTATCAAGTCTGGAATTTTTTTTTATTATTTCTTTGAATATTATTTTCCCCAATTGTATCTATTTTTTTAAAGTTCTGAAACACTAATTCAAAGATCTCCTTACATCACCCATTAACCATATCCCCTCTTTTATATTTCCAATCTGTCTCTTTGTGCTGCAATATAGATAATTTCTTTCAATCTGTGTTCCAGTTTATTAATCCCTTTTCCAGATACATTTAATATTCTATTTAGTCAGTTGTATTAATCAGGGAGACCAAATTTTATATAAAATAGACACACATATTGATAGCTTAAGCACAAAGAAAGTACATTTCTCACTCATATAATGATCCACATTGGTGGAGAGCTCACTTCCACCCAAGCTCCTTTCAGCCCTTGGCACAGAAATTGTCAAGGTGGAATCATTTATGTCCGGGGAACTAAAGTGAAGCCGGGAAGCCATGAAGAAGTTTGTCTTATACACATTCCACTCAGCATGTTTCTTCATAAACTTTTGAACTTCTCAGCCATTCCTGGACCTTACTCCCTTCCTCACCATGACAACCAGATCATCCTCATTCTTTACTTTGAAAGAAGCCAACTCGTTTTACATACCAACATTCTTGATTTGCACGTTGAACTCAATCAATCCCAATTAACCTACCCAGAATCCTTCATTTACATAAAGAAAGCCAGGTTGAGTATGACACTTGTAACCTAAGCCTTTATAAGCTCTACTTTTCTTTTTTCCCTCCAGAGCACACTTCAGACTGCTGCCTGAATCTGTGTTTCCCAGTTGTAACCTCTGACACTCAAATAAATGTTTTTTATTTATCTTTTAGCTTCAGCCTCTTTCGTGGTTTACAGTACTGTTAGGGCATCCAGTAATGAAGGGAAATGAAGTCCAGAGCTTACACACTCACTCTCCTAAGTGCCCTAGCTCAGAAGAGACACACACTACATTTCTTCAAAACCCTTGTAAAGACCTGAGTCACATATTCATATTGTATGTGGTAAACTTGTACAATTTTTAGAAAACAGATGAAAATATGCATTGGCCTTAAAAGCTTTTCTTCCAATTGACTCAACAAGTCTTTCTTTCTGGGCTCCTTCTAAGGATGAATTTAGGAATATAACCAAAGAGTTAAATACAGAGACATTTATGGTTCATGGCATAATTTTTATACCAGCCAAAGGAGAAGTAGGTAAGCAAAGGAGGGAAAATACCAACGAGGTTAACATTTGTATCTCAAGCACATCAATCTCCCTTCCTCTCCCGGCTGTCAGCTCTTCCCTTCTGGGTGATCATACTCCCCAGCAAGCCCTGCACACAGTGACCATTTAAGATGACAAGTTGAATTAATTAACTGCCCAGAATGGATCTCCCTTGCCCTGTGTTTGAGGTGTGGCTGGGAATATGGGAGCATATCTTGAAATTTATGGGGTGGGTGTTGAGGGTCACTCCCACACCTCCCTCTGGGGCCCCAGGTAGCTCACAGGTGAGCAGGAGAGGGTAGCCAGAGGTCAGTTTAGCAGGAGTTTAGATGGGTGGGTACACACAGAGCTCCAGGAATAGACTGAATATCCACCCAGGCAAGGCTGGGATTAAGGTGAGGAGAGTGAAGTATTCCCCTAGGGGCAAATTTAAGGGGATGGACATAAACCTCAGAAATTAAGGTGAATAATATTTTAATGTGATATTTTAAAAATCAGTACAAATGCCAAATACAAAACAACAAAAACTCAAGACAAAAAAAAAAAAAACCATGATGAAAAAAACATTAAATAAATACAAGAACTCACAATACCATACTGAGCCATATCAGAGCCTGAGGCAAAGCTGGTCCTTATTTATAGGTTTTATATTTTTTTATGGTCGTCCCTCCCCTCCCCCACTCTGAACCTTAAAGCAGCTGAGAAAATATTGAGAAATTGCAAAGTAGTTTTATTCAACATGTAGCTGAGAAGTTAGTGAATGGTATGACCTGGGGTCATACCACGGCAAATGTCAAAATACCTTCAGGGTCTTCTGAAGATGAGCTTAAACATGAAGACGCTGGGCACAAAGGAGCAAGATTTGCTTTGAGCCAGGCTTAATAGACACAACAAATAAAAGCTTTCTCAGTGTGAGAACTTAATATAAGAGAGGAGTGAGCCAAAGATTGTTGATTTTTTTAAAGTGTGTTTAAAATGATTAATCGTAATTTGCCTCTTAGAGGAAACTCACCACCCCCACCCCTGCCAGGAATTAGAAACCTTTAGGTGGCGCTAGGAATGATAATACGATACCAGGGAAATAGGCAGAGGATTAAAAAATGTCAAATAGAGTCAATGACAGAACAATGAGAAAACATAAAAACTCACTGGGGGATGGGGCACTTCAGGGTGCAACACTTCAAGATACAGTTGCTATATGGGTTCTCAGGTCAGAAACCTGAGACTCCTGACTGTTCCTCTCACTTAAGATCCCTGGCATTCTTCCATCACAGGGTTTTGCTTTCTTACCTCCTTAATGTCTCCCAGATCCCTCAGCCTCTCCCAGTTCTGGTTTTCATGCTCTCTGAACCTCCTCCTCTTTTGTGGGTACCAAGGCATCAGCCCCCTAAACAAGCCCATGGGGCATGATGTAATGTCACTAAGACAACTTTATCTAGAATCGTGCCTGACTGAAGCGAGTGGTGGTGGGTGGGGAGATGAGGGTGGAGGTGGGGGGGGGGTCGGTCACCTCTAGTCAATCAAACAACAAAGCCACACAGAAAATAAAATTTCAACAGATAGGTTTCTTCTACACACCATTACTAAAGTGAATTCCAGATGGACAAGATTTAGAAAAATACTCTGTATTCTAAAATTTTCATGGTAAGGAAAACCCATTCTAAGTATGATTTCGAATTTAAATACCACACAGTAATTGGCAAGCAGATTTGAGGATTTTTTAGTTTTTGTTTTGATTTTATCATATTTCATGTACTCTTTTTAAGAATACTTATAAAGAAAAACAGCAGTGTCCAGCTCCAACTCTCTACACTGCTAATTCCTGTTCCTTAGAAGCAAGATTTAAATCTCTTATGGGTTTATTAAGGTTTTATGTCTACATTAACACACAATAAGCTTATAATACTATTTCTCGACTTCTGGTTTTATGTATTAGTCTGTAGACTTCTTACTATGGCAGATGAGAATGTAATTTTTGGCATTTCTTCAATATCTACTTTTTTTCCATTTTCTTATCATAAAATATAATTTCTGGGTAAATTACAGTGTTTACAATATTATGATCACTTATTTACAGTATGTTAGTCATATTCATAGTGTATCCTGATTATGTTATCTTTGTGGTACTGAAGGAGGACCTGATACAAGGACCCCCGTACTATGAGCTTCACAGTGTTCCCGACTTCATCTCTTCCTACTCTATAGGTTGTGAATACACACAAATGTCATTTCTTTCTTTCTTTTTTTTACTGTTAATTAAAAAAAAATTATGGTGACATTGGTTAATGAAATCCAATAAGTTTCAGCTGTACATTTTTAACGGTAAGGCATATATATATATATTTACATTATATGTTCACCTCCCAATTTCATTTCTTTAATGTAGTTTTTTTCCTTGATTTGTTAGTTTTGCCCAGATAAAGGCTTTATGACTCGTTTGCTTTTTTCCCTGTCCTTTTCTTCTACATGCCTGTTCCTTAAATCATTTAGCTTTGGGACATGATTAACTGAGCCTCTGGTCTATAATCATTTGGGCAAATAGGCTTTAGATGTGTTTCAGCTCCCAGCCCTATCAATGCAGAAGGCTGTGGGATCCGAGGGGTGAGGTATGGCTGATTCCAGAGCAGAACACAGTGATCAACTACCTCAATCCCCTTTAGTTGTTCAATCAGCAGCACCCAACTCCCTTAGTTTCCATGACCACTGACTTTTTCCCTACATAATCTGTACTCTTGGGATATTGGGACAGCCAGGCCTTTGGAGTGATAGTTCGCCTGTTCTTGGGGAAGTGCAATTCTCTAATGTTTATTCTAAATAGCCCAACTCTGTTGGTCTATTGACTGGACAGTGGCAGATAGCACAAGCCCGGACTCATTTTTCCTCTGGTTACAATACTATTTCTTTCTCTAGGCTCTCAAGTTTTCTATCCATAAATCACTCATTAATTCCCTCACCCCACTAATGACCATATTAACCAAACATATCAGATATTCTGTTTCCTCTTTCTCTTTCTTCTCCTTTCTTCTGAGGTATTGCTCTTGGAGGCCTTAGTCTCCCTACTCTGCTCTGTATTACCTGCTCTCTAGGCTTCACTTCCCACTATTTTTTTTTCTGGCATTTTTCTTCTCTATCCTCTTGGGACTTTCTTCCCCCTCTTTCTTATGTCATAGCTCACATTTTTCAGGACCTATATTATTATTTTTCTTGTTTTTTTTTTCTATTATTTTGTGGAGCATATTCTCAACTAGCTTCATAAGGATGGGTGCATGAGAGTTAAATTTTTGAGACTGCGTGTCTGAAAATATCAACTTAGCTGGATAAATACTGGCAGTCATATTCCTTCAGAATCTTGAAGGCAACTATCCTGATTATTTGTAGTTTGCTGATGAGCATTCAATGTTTTTTGATCCCAACACTTTGTATGCAAAGTGCTTATTTTTCTCTGTGAGGAAAACCAAAGTCTTTTAGAGTCTTTAGTTCTTTTCTGTGTTGCTTTGTGTGCGCACATTAGATTACATATAACTTTCTGTGCATTTAGTGGCTATTATTCATTTGGAAGTTCATATCTTTCCATATTAGAAAATGTTTCTTGTTCTTCTTTGCTGATAACTTCCTCTGTTTTCTTGATCCTCAATTTTAGATTCTACTATTTTGATTTTGGCCTCCCAAACCAATCTATGAATTTTTAAAAATGTTCTTCTCTCTCTCTTTTTAAAAATCTTTTTGGTTCTATTTTGTAAAGTTTAAAAAATTCTTATTCTGATCCTTTAACTTATTTTTTTAAATTTTCTAATGTATTTTATTATTTTAAAGTGCTCTATTTTGTTCTCTGGAAATTGCTTTGAGTAACTACCCATTATAGTGTTATGGAGTTAGTATCTTTCTTTTTTGCTTGAACATACTATACTGTAGTATTTTGAGGTTTTTTTTTTTTTTTGCTCCCATCTGTTTTTCTTTCTTGCTCTTAATTTTTTTTTTTAACTATTTGTGTTGGTCTCCATTTTTCACATTAAAGCCTTGCTTCAACTACCTGATGATCCTCAAATAGCATTCAAGTTTAAGAGTGAGGCATTAAACATCTGGAAGCTTGGGGCTCTAGGAGGTTCTCCATCTAAAGATTGAGGAGAACTAATCTCACATCAAGCCATACAGTCTTGGAGGTTACTTTTTATCTGATATTACAAAAGGACAAAAGAAGACAAGAGGCAGTCCCCTTTGCAGAAATTGCTTCCTATGAACTTGGGCTGAGAAGTTCCCTTTATCTTCCCATCGCTGGTTTCTTAGTCCTCGGATCTCAGTTTAAACATCAACTCATCAAAAGCCTTTCCCATAACCCCAGTCTAAATTCCTTAGTCTTTATCACATCACATTATTTTACCTCTCTGAAGATTTATCAATATCTGATATTTTTAAGTAACTATTTTTTTGAAGAACAATGAAACATAAAATACATCTCCTGAGTTTGGCTGACAATTTCCTTGAAATAATCTAAAAAACCAGATCTGGTCAACAAAGCACCAACTTTAGTCACCATGCAAGAGAGGCACTATTTTCACCCAGTCCCTTACACGGAGTGCAGAGTTGCCAGAAAGAAGAAGAGGAGAGTTTTGATAGGGGCTCTGCTTTAAAACCTCATGTATGTGTTGGGAACATTGTCTACTAAACTTTATAATGGCAATGTACAAACGTAGATAACCCAGACAGTCCTGGGGATCAGTTCTTCTCTACTCTGCTGGTCAGAATAGGAGCTTATAGGTCCAATTGTTAAAGGAGTCTTGAAACAAACTTTAGTTGCTGAAGATCCAGTGGGACCTCAGACACATGCTGTTAAAAATTCTTTGTTACTGAGTTTAGCATCAGAATGGTTGCCCTCAGCAACTGCGAATCCCAATAGCAGCTACTTAAACTAGCTTAGGAGGGTCTGGCACACTTCTTGATAAGGTAGCAGGGGTAATGCTGTGATCCTGGAAGATAGACATACACTAGTTCCATCAACAAGGTCTTAAAAGTTGTGCTGATGATATTCCTACCCATTGTCACAGTACAATTAAAAACAAAACAAAGACTGAGGAAGTTTGCAAAGTTATAGTGTTTTTTATTGTAAACTAAACCATGTAATAATTACAAATTTAACTATTTTCCTTATTGAAGCAAATGAATATACTCTCCTGCCCTCTGCTCCATCTTCCTTCATGTAGCTATCAAGAGGAGAAGGCCTCCATCTCCTTTGTACCCATATAGCTGAGCAATATCACCTACCATCCCTAGGAAAAAGCCAAATACTGATCAGAAAGGCTCTTTACCTCATGGATGTGAGGTAAAATTGAGGATGAGGATAATACACAGAAAAAGAAGAATTGGGTGAAAATCTACACAAATAAATAGTGAGATACCTCCACCCCAGTTGTCTGTTCTCACTTAGCCCTCAGAGCACCAGCAGCTAGGCCTTCTGTAAGATATAAAAAGAAGATGTGTGGATTCTCTCTAGGAAAGTGACCAGTAGAAGAGTAAAAAAAATCATATACTGGTGGTAAGGGTCCCCTCCACTGAAGTGGTTCATCTGCATCTGAAACAGAGAAGGCCTTACACAACAACCCCGTCCTCCAGGCAAGGAATTGCACTGCCTGTGAGCTAACTCACTTATGGATCCAGCTCACTTTCTTTTAGCTGGCCATCTGGGGGAAACACAGAACACTTATTTTGCAAGTTCTCGAGGTCGCTTTCCACCTGCAGTCAGGTGCACTGCCTTCTCTCGCTCCTCTATGGAGGCAGCTGTACCCCATCTGTCAGGACTCAGCTTTCTTATAACATGAAAACACCTGCTTCTGAGTTGAAGTGCCCCGCTATTCAGGGAGACTCCTGACAGAGCTTGAACACTAAACCAATCTACCATTCCTTTAGGCAGAAATGAGTATTCATTCCTTTAGGAGTTTTATCTTAGAGGAAAATCTGATGTTTCCCTTCCCTCATATTGCTTCACTATAAATAATAACCTGGTAGGCCATTCCTCTCACATCAACCTCTCTGGATTTACCTGGCACATCTGTGATAATAAGATGGGTATGAGAAGAGAATAACTATTAGATTTGGACAGTTTGGAGCTGGCTTAATTGTTTTCTCCATCTGTTTCTGAGATATGATGAAAAATAAGTTCTGTTTTCTGTATATGAAAGTCTCACTTTTGTGCCTAAAGAATGCTTTTTATAAATGCAATTTTTTATTCTTTCATGCCAATCGATGGAGGTAGTGGCAAAAAATAAAAACAGGTAAAAGGAATGTACTTAGTTTCCTTGATTAAACAGATCTAGTAGCAACACATTTAAAAGCTTTTGTTCAGGAGGCATCTTGCAGTCATGAGACTCCCACTTAGAATCGGGAAACGGAGGCAACCACAACCCATTAATCAACATCCAATCAATAAACAGCTGAGGTCCTGGGGGTGGGTGTTCTCCTTCACACCTATGCTACATGTCTTGGAATCCTGCAACAACCTACTGGTTCAATCTATGTGAGGAAGTGAAACCAAAGATCATATGACAAAACATTGCTATAGTCTCTGACTCAGCAGGTCTGGGTGGGGCCTGAGAATTCACATTTCTGACAAGTCCCCAGATGGTGCTGATATTGCTGGTGTTGAAGCACTTCCATCCGGGCCCCAGAGCCTCTCACCTGTCTATTCTAGAGGCCCTCCACCAGCTGGTGCAGTGGGAGCACCTCCAAACAAGCAGCTATTCTTCCTTTTGTTGGCTGGTGGGCAGTAGTGCACCAGGGACCTCCCCACCACCCACACCGACCTCCTCCCCCTTGTAGGAGGATTTTTTCCATAAATTGTCATGACCCAACTTCAGCTGTGACATTTCAGGACTCAAAGGTAATAAAAATTTAAATGAAACAAACGTAATGAATAAAGCAGAAATGAATTGTAAATCTTTATTTAATATAAGACCTTTTGGTGCCAACATGATCAACATATGCAAAATAGAGCTGAGGAATATGAAAGGGTATTATTTTTGCTTTCGTGTTCTTACAATGTCTATCAGAGTCAATAGAAGATCAATTTACTTGTGAAATTAATTTCCTACCCATCTGTCATCCTTCTTCCTAACTTCTTATTTTCTGCACAGTGCTATGTGAGCTATTTTTGTTTAAACTATACTTGCAATGACAGCAAGAAAATAAGGATTTGTATGACTCAGCTAGGTTAATCAAAGAAAATGTTTACTATTTGGAGAACAGAAAAGTTAATTAAATATGTAACTATATTAGAGAAAACTAATTAAATTGTAATTTTGAGTGGTTTAAGTCAATGTGATGATTAACATTGGGAGTCATGAGTAAATAATTTATTAACTATATAGAAGACTGCATGATTGAAATTTTCAAAAAGTTTCTGATAGACCTGGTTATGTGCATACCCAGTGAATTTCTGACCAAAAATCTTAAATATTGATGTAAACTATATAATTACATTACAAATTAGATCAATGATTTTGTGCTATTTGTTGACAAGTTTTGCAAGTGATGTAGAGAAAGCAAGTATCAAGAATGCACCTTTGTGGAGGGAGAAAAACTCTAGTAGAGGAAATAAAAGCATGGGGATGAAATGTCAAATTATTTTTACACAAGCATATTTCTAAACTCATGATTAGCAAAGAGCGTTTATCAGATTTTTTTTTCTGCACTTTAAATTAGCAAATATTATTGCTTTTTAAATTTAAATTTATTGGGATGACATTGGTTAATGAATTATATAGGTTTCAAGTGTACAATTCTATAATATATATATACACAATAGAATATTACTCAGCCATATGAAAAGAGGAAATACTGCTATTTGCGACAACATGGATGGATCTTGAAATTATCATGCTAAGCCAAATAAGTCAAACAGAAAAAGCTGAGGACCATATAATTTCCACTCATATGTGGTATATAAAACTGAAAGCAACAAACAAGACAAGCAAAAACTCCTAGACACAGATAATATTGCCTTTTATCAATGCCAAGATGAGGAGAAATAAATTTTGCCTGTTGCAAGGAGGAAGTAATGAGTAAGAAAGCAGGATGATTCTTGGCACATTTAGAGCCTGCAGAAGCAAGTGGTAACTTGGACAATCCTTGCCCACTAAGCATCTCCAGTGCCCACCTCTCAGATGTTTGTGAGTTTGTTTGTGATCTCTGTTTAGTTGGAGGGAGAGAGTAACCAAAGGATAAGACAGTAAAATGTTTGAGAGGGACAACCTTAAATTCACAGTCATAGGTTAATTTAAAGTGAATTTCAGATGGAATTCTACATTTTAATCATCATATCTGGGGTATACGTGCTATTCAGTCTTCTTCCTTGTAAAGGAAAACTTTTATTCCAGCAGTGTTAGTTAGCTCAGGCTGACATAACAAGTATCACAGACTGGATGTTTCAAACAACAGTAATGTATTGTCTCATAGTCTTGGAAGCTGAAAGTCTGAGATGAAGGTGTGTTGGCAGGGCTGGTTTCTCCTGAGGTTCTCTCCTTGGTGTGTAGGTGGTTATCTTCTCCCTGTGTCCTCAAATGGTCTTCCCTCTGTGCATGTCTTTGTCCTAATCCCTTCTTCTTATAAGGACACCAGTCAAATTGGATTAGGGCCCACCCTAATGACCTCATTTTACATTAATTACCTCTGCAAAGACCATATCTCCAAACACAGACACATTCTGAGGTCCTGGGAGTTAGGAGTCAAACATATGAATTTTGGGGGGCCAGAGTGGAGTTAGGACAATCTTAGAAAATGAATACACATGACAGGAGTGACCTGGAGAAGCCTTTGCCAGAAAGTGAGTCCATGACTCAGCAATCGTAGCAGGTGTCCTGCTCTCTGAGAGGGAACGAGTTCCAGTTAGTTATTAACTACTCATGTGGGATGCTTTTAGCTAATTAGAGGAATGAGCGTCCAATGGTAGGCATTCTACTTTCAGCAAACAAGATGTCAATAAATTAAAAATGTTCAGCAACAGCTAAATCACAAATGCTGATGAGGCACTAAAGCTTTTCCTTAAAAAACAGTAGTGTTTCCTGAGATATAAGAAACGCTCCTATGTGACAAATGCTACGGAATGCCATAGGAGAAGATTCTTGTGTCCATGCCCACAACCAGAGCAGGATTCTAACTGGCTGTGACTGTTATCCCCCCTCACTTGCTCATGCTTCTGGGCTGAGCACTCTAAAGAGAGCAGGAGTGGATGGGACTGTGGCCTGGCATAGGGTAACAAGACCTTTGTATTTTAATTCATGGGAGCACACAGTGCTTTTGCCTAAAAATGGAGAGACACATGCTTCCCAGGAAGACAAGGAGATGAAATGCCAGAGGGAGCACAGCTGGATCATGGAGTATCCCTCCTATGAGCAGTCTCCAGTGTAGGACCGCTAAAAATGAAAAAAACCTTGTCATACCAGGAAGGGCTTTGTAGCAGTTGTTCTCAAAGTGCAACCGTGGACTGGCAGCATCAACATCACTTGGGAATGTGTTGAAAATGCAGATTCCTGGGCCCCACCCCAGAGCCACTGTTTCAGAAACCTGAGTGTGGAGCCTGACATTCAGTGTTAAACAAGCTTTTGAGGAAGGGTTGACAAGACCCTAACAAAGAAAAATACAGTACACACAGTTAAATTTGAATTTTAGATAAGAAATGAATCATTTTTTAGTGTAACTATATCCTAATTATTACATGGGGCATACTTATACCAAAACAATGATTTATTGTTTATCTGAAATCCAGAGTTAACTAGGGTTCTGCGTTTGATCTGTCCTCTACCTTCATAGGATTCTGATGCATGCCAAAGTTTGGGAACCAATGGCACAGAAACTTTGACTAGGTCAAAAGCTCTGTTCCAACTCTTTCCACGATGAACTCCAAATGTTTTCTTTCTTTCTTTTTTAAAAAAAATTTTATGCCTATAGCACCTGGTCTCCCTAAGTGGTCTCCCATCCAAGTGCTAACCAGGCTCAACCCTGCTTAGGTTCCAAGGTTAGATAGGATTGGGCATGTTCAGGGTAGCATGTCCTACATAAGTTTTATTTCTTTAGATTCCTCCTCATTTTTATCTCTCTCTGTCCCTTTTATAACTAACAACTCCATGTTCTAGAGATTTCTCTTCATGAATATGAGTGCTAGCTTACCCAAATCAAACAAATAGAATGTGGTTGTATTTTTGTCTTGTATCTACCAAAAGGGATTTGAAATATAGACACTATTGGGGAAAGGACAATGGTCTCATTAGCATTTAAACTGCTAGTTAAACTGCTCTTACCTCCTCCTCATCTCTGTCCTTTGTCATAGCACTTTGAATTAAGATTTGTTCTGACATTTGCACTGTTACTGGAAAGTATGGCTATTTGTTCCCACTAAGGCAGACTCAAGGCAGCGCTGTGGCTTCCCCTACTGCCTCCACCAAGGGTTCTCCAAAAAAAATATAGGAATGTCAGACACATAGCTATCTCCCAGATCACTCTTGTTATTAAAATGCACCATGAAACAGCACATTTCTGAAATACAAAAATTGCAGCCAGGTATTACACTACCATTTCTTTTACTATCAAAGCGATAAATCATTATGGAGGGACGAAGGCCTCAAGTGTCCTGATGTGAACCTTGAACAGCAGTCCAACACAGGGGGTATGGTGATCAGTCATTCTGGCCCTTTTGTGGGAGAGGATTTATAATGTCTGGGGAAGTAGGTCACAATTCATGTTTGTGGAATTCTGAAAGGCAGAAACAGTTTTTGACCATAAAAGCTTTGTTTCTAAGATTAGGAGGGTGATTTGGGTAGCTGAAGAAAGTATCTGTGATCTTCACATTCATCTTCCTGTGTACCTTTTCCTTTTAACTTCTTGTCTGATTCTCTTTTGCCATTCTCTCATTTACAGTTTCTCTGCCTTTTCACATGAGTATCTTCTTAGTCCTGTTAGGGATTATTTTTAAATGTCCCTCAAATAAAGATTGTGTGGATATATTATGTATTCGTTTATTGCTATGGCTAACTCAGAAAGGGGTTAGATTGTACACACTCTGACTAGCACACTAGCTTTCCCAAGTTCACAAGTACATTCATAAGACCCTGAAAATGGCTTGCTTCTTTTTTGGCATTTGGCTCTATGCCTCCATATGCACATAGCAAATAAGTCTGGTCATTAAGAACCATTCGATTAAAAGAAAAGGAGAACTCCATGCTAAAAATTGTTGAAGAAGGTACTCTTGCTTTGATTTTAGGCTGGAATCTGAGCCTTATGGAGCTACTGAGAGTTGAAAGACAAAACCTTAAATAAGAGCGGCACAGAAATGGTGTGTCGTATTGTTTACGGCAGACAATAACTAACCAACTAAGGCTGGCCGAATTACTATTTTTTAATTGAGATATAATCGACATTTAACATTATATTAGTTTTTGTGTACAACATAGCATTTTGATATTTTGCAAAATCAGCACCACAATGTCTAGTTAACATCCATCGCTATACATAGTGACATTTTTTTTCTTGTGATGAGAACTTTTAAGATCTACTCTCTTAGAAATTTTTAAATATACAATACAGTGTTGTTAACTATAGTCACCGTGCTGTATACTACATCCCTATAATATATTTTATTTTACAAGATACAGATTATTAACTTGTTTCTATTGGGCAGATTCAAATCCAGACACTGATACTTGGTCTAGACAATCTCAGGTTGGTGAGTACCTGTGTGGCTTTGACATTGATCAGGGTTATACACATGAAAGATCATTCCAATGTCTGAACAATCAAGATTTCAGCACTGTTGCAAAATAGAGGAAACTAGCTCACCATCATGACATGGACACTCAAAATTGTTGGTGCTGGGAAATCGCTTCCCATGGGCTTATAAAGACCACTTTTTATATAGTTAATATAATGCCATTGCTGTGCATTGATTTTCATCATGTAGAATCAGCACTTAAACCAAACCACAAATGACCCCAATGTGGTTATAGAATAGAATGCCAGTGGGCTAGTCTTAACGATGTCAAAGTCCCAGTGCTGCTGGCCAAAGCCAGCAGGGGACTGTGTTGAAGGTGGTGCAATAGGTGGTGTTTAGTTTCAAATATAGGCAAATTAAGTTGTCAAAACAGGGACAGAATCGAAAGGAACTGAGAGCTCATAGCATGGTAATAAATGGAAACTCATGATGTAAGATTTTAAAGAAGAGTAACAGAGTTAACCACTAGAAAAGCGTTAATATAGGGGTTCCTGGTGTGCTAGAAAAATTTGCTTTACAACTTAGTTCTGAGTAGTCAGGGACCCACTTAACAAGAGAGAAGTTTCTTTTTCATGCATGTGGGAGCACTCTAAGAAGTGGCTCTGTGAAAAGGTAAGGGTAAGGGTTATGTATCAGCATAATAAAAGGGTGTTTGGGCTTTGGTGAAAGGTTTTGATAGGGCTGTTACCAATGAGTAATTACAGTTATTTATGAGGTTTTAATATTATAATTATTAATAAATTCATGAGCTATTAGAGGAGTTTCATATTATTAATGAGTCACTCTCTAATTCTAGTTCCTGTTGGCCCCTGTTCAAATTTGAAAAAAATAATAAAATAGGAATTCACTTCCAAATATTATATTTGAAAATCATATTGGTCAAATCCCACAGTAATCTCAAAGAAGCTGTGTAGTTAATAGGAATAAATAAACATCGTCCACCATCCACTCGGTAGGTGTCCTGTGCTTGTAATGGGGGCTGTGCTGTAGCACTCCGAGGCTTCTAACCTCACAGAGCCCTTCATGCTCCTGCTCAGAGCCCACAGGCCTTGGACCAGTTGGGGAGCAAGTGCACACGGTAACCAAGGTTGTGCAAATGCCTATGAAAGATATTGAGGAAGACCACACTGTCAGCCACTGTATCTAGATGACATGGTTAAAGAAAGCTGTCTGACTGTATTAGTCAGGGTTCTCCAGAGAAACAGATTCAATAGTGCACATGTGCATGCATGCATGTGTGTGTGTGTGTGTGTGTGTGTGTGTGTGTGTGTGTGTGTGTATGTGAGAGAGAGAGAGAGAGAGAGAGAGAGAGAGAGAGAGAGAGAGTTAGTTTGAGAAATTGGTTCATGTAATTAATTGTAGGATCTGGCAAGTCCAAACTCTGCAGGGTGGGCCATCAGGGGACCCAGAGAAGAGTTGAAGTTGCATCTCGAGTCCAAAGGCCACCTGGAGTCAGAATATCTCTCCTTGAGGACCTCAGTTTTTTTCTTAAGACTGTCAACTGATTGATGAGGCCCACCCACATTATGAAGGGCAATCTGCTCTGCTCCAAGTTTACTGCTTTACATGTTACTCTCATCTACCAAATATGTTCACAGAAATGTCTAGCATAATGTTTAGGGGCTGTGGCCCAGTCAGGTCAACATATGAAATTAACCATTATACTGAGCAAGGAAAATAATGAAGTGTGGCCCACCTATGGAAGAACATTCCAGAAATGAGGACAAGCAGCCCTGGCCTGGAGTAGGAGGCCTGGAAAGGGCTGTGTGAGGGGCAGTGTCATAAGGAAAGAGGTGTCAGAGAAGCCTGGAGCATCAAGCAGAGGCTATGTTATCCTCTGAGAAACAAAGCAGGGAGTTTGAATTTATTCTGAGAGCAATGTGGAGGAAACTGCTGAGGGGAGAACAAATAACTGCCATGTTAAGCATCATGGCTGCTTCTGAGACCTTTCAGTTGCATGTGCCAAGTACAAAACAGGGCACCTTGCAGTGTTTGCCTTGCTGAATAATGAAAGCCAGATACTAGCCAACAAGGAAGAATGATATTAAATGCAAAAGTAGTTTTTTCCTTACTTAGTCATTCCTGAGGATACTTTAACCATAGCTGGTACCCTAACTACCTCTTTTAAACATTTTCATATTGTACAGATGTTCTTATTTGATATTTTAAATGGCATTGTGTTGTTTTGTATTATAGTGCTGAGACTAATGAAGACAAATTTTCATGTAGGTCGCAACTATAGAGTATTATTTTAGTGTCTGGGAAGTCAGTTTCTTTTTTCATAATGTCAATAATTGCAAAAATTTCTAGGAACTTTTACAATTGTTTTCTTTGGAATGTTTCATACAGCTATTACCTGATTTATAAGCAGGCACCACTTAACACTTTGAACAGAGTATGAAGTAATTGGTTCTTGGCATTCACGAAAGGCTTAGGAATGAGAGGCCAAAGCTTAAATATTTTTATTGGGCGTCCCCTCTAAGGATTATAAAGCGACTCTTTAAGAGTTTTTGAGAAAAGGAGGCCACACAGAGGGGGCTGAGTGTGAGAACTAGGCCCCTCTACTGGTGTGTACAGCCTACCGTTAGAAGGAGCCTCCTTCAGTAGGAATCCAGTGCATTTTCTAAGAGGTTTCTATTTCTAGCTCCTGTAACAAGATGTGTCTCAAGGTAGCTTGATTTACAGGAAGTATTTAAGAAAACAAAAGCAAAGGGTGCAGCAAGTGGATGAGAGCTATGGGCTGGCTCTTAGCATGCTCCCCAGACCAATAGCACGTTCCTTATGCCTGAATGCCCAGCAGTCCTGTGTCGCAGGGAAGTTTGGGGCCCTCTGCGTGGATTTGCTAAGTGGCTAAAAGCCACCAGAGGGCAGTGCTGAGAGTGCCAGACAGCACAGATCATCTTCCTGGAAACATCTTCATCCTCTCTTCTCTGCTTTAAAGATGCCTGGCCAACTCTGGCAGTGATGGGCGTCTTGAGAAAACAAAACAGGACACCAATTTGTTTCCCGTGCAGTTCTGACGCATATTTGTTCCTTTCACCCACGTTCTCCTCATTTCTGTGGTTGGGCCCCCAGAGGTGATGTTTTCCTTCAGTCTGCTGAGTCCTCCAAGAGGAAGTGTGAGAAAAAGATGTCCAGTCACAGAAGGGTCCAAATTGGGCTCCATCATCCTACTGGCCTCCAAGTTTTCCACAAAGGCCAAGGATTATTTCTCAGGACTTAAAATTCAGGAGACTTTTTTTCTTTACGAGCAGGCATTTTCTAGTACGAGGTAAGTGTGCAGACGCACAACTCAGGTACTTGTGAGAATTTCCTTTTATTCAGTACACAAGAAGAAAGATAATTGAATTAAAAACCATCAGAGAAATGAGCCCACATCCTTCGCCTAAACGCAATCTCACTGTGGGCCTAATGGAAATAAATAAATGCTTTCCTTCCTACAGATTTACTTTCCATAGAAATTTGCTTCTGTGGAATAGCTTAATTCATCTGCTAAAGGTAATGCCTGTGCTGGTTCTCGGGTCTGAGGATGGCAGGGGAACAGAAAGCTAAGAGGCAGGTTCCCTGCCTCTGTGGTGGAACCATGACTGCCTGGCCTGCTAGCCTCTGCACATTCTGTGAACTACCAGGTCTCTTGAAAAAAGTCTCTTTCTGCCTAAGCCAGCCAGCTGTTTTCTGAGATATGCAAAAAAGAATCCCAGTTAAAATACATGCTCAAATTCCAATAATATGCATTTCCCAATCTTCAGAGTAATCACTTAGAAATGAAGTTTTCTGATGAAGAAATTTATTTGATGTACAGAAATTCCCGAAATTTGGCTTAAGTTTTATTTTCTTCTATTAAACACCAGAAAATTAAATTCGACAATTTTATTTAAAAATTGCACACGTAATATGATCCCATGTTTGCAAAATTTTTTTCTTTTCGTCTACATTTAGGCTCACATAGAAGTTATTCTCCACATGCTGCCTAGTATTGCTTTTTCGCTGATGGGAGTTAGGATAATATTTTATGTTCTTCTTTGAGTTTTTTTTCCTGTATCACCTATGTTGTAATTAGTTTTAAAAAAAATAAGAATCATCTATCATTTGAAAAAAAATAATGTTTTAAAAAGCATATCTTGAAAATTTAATAATGTGGAAAGAAAGTAAGATTACAAAATGGCATATTACGATATTGTGCAATTATATATAGAAAAAGGTTGGAAAAAGTAATATGTTAAAATGTTTCTAGTTTATTTCTGAGAATTGAGATTATAGGTGATTTTTTTTTCATAGCTTTTTTTTTGGTATTCTAAGTATTTAAAATTTATATACATATTACTCCTCTGTATTAGTCAGGGTTCTCCAGAGAAACACCCTCACAGACACACCCAATCACGTTTAACCAAATACCTGGGCAACTGCAGCAGAGTCAAGTTGACACATAAAATTAACCACAGAAGGAAAAGACATAGGGTGATCGTTCAAAAAGGAAGCACCCAGGTAAGTTAAGAGACTGCTAATTGGAAATGTACATGGGTAGTGGGTGGGAACCTCATGTTGAGACCTTTCCCTGGACATCAGTCACTCTGGATGACCTTACTGCTTTGTGGTGCACGGAGGGTAGTTTAATATATGAGGTGATGAAGGAGAAAGTTTTGGGTCCCTAGACCTACTGCTTTAATTTATCATAACTCCATTCATGTCGTGTTCTGTGAACCCGGTACTGTGCCAGCATCTCTCTCCTCACAACTTGTTAGGAGGAGCATTATTTTTCTTTGCAAATGGGGGAAGTGAAGGTCAGAGAGCCATTCAACATCATGTAGCATGCAAAGGCAGAAGAAGGATTTGAAACCAAGAGGGAAGCGAAGGAAGGCTGCTGGGATGGTTGAAGCATATGTTTCTGAGTTGAAGCTCCATTTTCTCTGCAACTCTTGGATGCTGGGCAAGAAGGGCAGGGCTGGAGGGGTTGTTGTTGTTGTTGTTGTTGTTGTTGTGTTGTTTTGTTTTTAAATCACGGCACCCTTATTGCAACACACACACATACACTTGTAATGCATTTTGTATGTTGTTGAATGGGCTTGAAATATTAATTCCTAACAATTAACATAAAATTAGTGAAGAAGGTCCAGAATTTGAGTTAAAGGTTTGGCCAGTGAAGGACAGTGGAACCACTGTCTTACTGTCTTAGAAGGGGAGTAGCTGCTCCAAAAAAGAATTCCATGATATCTTGTCTCCCAGGGCAGGTGGAAAACAGTTACTGTGGTGGGGAAGGCATCTTTGGTAAAATTCACATTTTTGCACACTTTTAAAGTATAAATCATCTATCAGATTCTGAAACACTATTGCTTTTTTTTCAAACAGGGACTCTTGGGGATTCCCCAAATTCAGAATTAAATTAAAACAATCTAGCCTGTCTCATCAGATGTTGTGCTTTCGTGTCTAGTCTTAGTAAAATTTCAAGAACAGACATTTGTGCTGAGTGACTCATTTTAAACAGTGCAGTAAGATAAGCTCTCATTTGCCCTAAGACTAGAAAGATATCTTGTATTCAGCCAATAAGTTTTCAGGTTCCTAGACAAATAGCAAAGCCAATATTTTTGCTTAAACACATCCTAATTTGTGGATGCCGGCTACACTAATCTGGTGTTAAGCATGTTTGTATGTGTAGCTGGCAGTCCACACACTAGGGGCTTAGTAGCTGTGCATTTATTTTCTATGACACCTTAGCTTCTGGAAAGAACCTACTGTCTTTTTTTGTGGGGAATAAAAACTTGTTTAGGACAAATTGTTTATGACAAAACTTGAAGTTTGGCACTCAGAATTAATGGTTTGAAATTCCAGTCTTCTCTTCCAAAACATTATTTCTGCTAGAACCTTCAAAGTCCATTTTGAAACTTGAAAGCTAAGGGACTATGCTGCTGTCTCTCAGGTCTGCCTTGGTCCTCTTCCCCGGGACAGGTATTGAGGATGGGTCAGTGAGAACAAAAGGAGTGGAAATAAAAACATAATGGGCAATGTCAAAATAGACAGTTACTGTGACTGAAAGCCAAATAGAGATCTTTGAAAAGTTATTCCAGTTTCAATGAAATTCTCATAATTTTAGGAATATCCAAGGACTCAAGGTTACAGATTCAGTACACGCATATAAATGGAAGGTCCTTTGGTTTGTCATCAGAGCAGCGATTATTGTAGCATTTATAATATTCAATTTTATTTGATACACTTGAATGCGACTTTACTAGTTATTATGTTTAAAGCCACATTTAAAAGTTCAAAATATTAATTTTATCAAGACCTTTAGCAGCAGATTCAGCAATAAAAGTCATAGATAATTAAAGAGATATTTGAAGTATAGAAGTGTAATATAATCTGAAACAACTAGTTTGCTAAATATAAACCATTCCATATAATCAAATTTTAATGTTAAATTTTAAAAATGAAAGAAAGAATATTTCATGTCACTGATCACTATAAATATATATGGAGGTTTTTTGAAATTTTACCTCAAGGCTAATTTTCCTTTTGATTTTGTGATTATCTTAAACATCAAACATACACATGAACACACATAAGCAACAGACGAGCACACACATTCACATGCATACATGCCCATCGCAGGACAGGAAGAATGTGATTTATCATTTTCAATATCTTTTCTGCCACAACAGTACCCACTATTATTCAATCCAGAAATGCATGGGAATTTCCTAAAGGCAAAAATTTAATCATTACTGTCTTTACTTTTACTGGTGGTTACTTCCAAAATTCAAAATTCTAAATAAGAAATTATATTTTAAAATCTTGATTTCTTTTGTGATGACTTTTCATTATGAAAGATGAAGGTTTATTTTTTATTATTTTTTATTTTTATTAAAACAATTTTTTAAATTAAGTTTATTGGGGTAACATTGGTTAATACAATTATATAATTTTCAAGTATACATTATAATTTGACATCTGTATATTCTATTGCGTGTTTCTTTATAAAGTCCAGTTTCTTTTGGCTACTATATATTTGATACCCTTTATCCACTTCACCCTCCCCCTACACCTTATATTTGACCATCTTTACCCCATCTACCTCTCCCCTCCTTCCCCACTTCCTACTTGCTGGTAACCACTAGATTATAGCTCATGTCCATGAGTCCTTGTTTGTCCTGTTCATTTGGTGCTTTTAAGTTTATATCTCAATACAAGTGATATCATGTGATTTTCAACTTCTTCTGTCTGGCTTATTCTGCTTAGTATGATTATTTCAAGGTCCATCCATGTTGTTGCAAATGGCAGTAATTCATCTCTTCTTATGGCTGAGTAATATTCCATTGTATGTATGTACCACAGCTTTTTTAGCCAATCATCTATTGTAGGATCCTTCAGTTGCTTCCATGTCCTGGCCACTGTGAATAGTACTGCTATGAACATGGTGTGCAAATATCATTTTGGATATGGGTTTTCAAGTCTTTGGGTAAATATCCAGTAGAGGGATTGCTGGATCATATGGTAGATCAATTCTTAGTTTTTTGAGGAACCTTCATACTGTTTTCCACAATGGCTGTACCAATTTGCAGTCCTACCAGCAGTGTATGAGGGTTCCTTTTGAAAGATGAAGGTTTAGATTTATACTCCTGTACTCTTCCTCTAGGTTGTTGTGGTTATATTTTTACAGTCTATTTTCCTTTATGTTAACTATTTAGCTTTAAACAATATGCTTGAACTTGAATTTATTGTTTGGTTGTAGTAATTGCTGAGACAGGTGGGTCTCAGTACCCCTTTTCCTTTCCTCTGTCTTTCCCCCCACCTTATGCATCCCACAATCTTTCAGCTAGATATGCATTTTTTTTTTTAGTGATAGATGATTTAAAAATTTTTTTTTCACAGATGGTATAGTTTACATACCATAAAATTCAACCACTGTCAGTATACAATTCAATGATTTTGTAAATCTATAGAGGTGTAACCATCACTTCAGTCTAAATTTAGAACATTCCCTTCACCCCAGTAAGCATTTACTTTTGTTACCAGCAAAGTAAACATCCTTTAGTGCATTCCTCACCACATATACATTTTCTGGGTTTTATCTAGAAGTAGGTTCAATACGCAGCATATAAACATGATCATAACTGTGTAGGAAAAGTCCCTGCCCGGCTGAGTTGTAAGCTGGTATTCCATTTCCTTCTTATTGATTTGGTTGAATGTGCCCATGGCCAGGATGGGTTTCCTTTGCTATTGTTTTTGCAGTTCTTATTTCCACTAGTTTTCCCCCTGAGTGGGAAACTAGTTGGAATTCCTTGTGTGTGGAAGGGACAACACTAGTCTTCGCAAGTATAGGGAGGGCTGTGCTTGATGCCATTGCTCACATTTGGGAGTACTTGGACCTCTTTGGAGAAGTGTTTTGGAGTTCGGGACCAGAAGAAACTTGCCTAAGTCTCTGCAGAGATGGCACTGGGGCTGGAGTACATACTCACTGCCTAAATTGATACAGCTAGTCGTGGACTTGGTCTCTTGCCCCGCCCCCACCCTGAGCCCTATGAACACCACCTGTCCCTCTACCCATGTCCTGTGGGTTCTGCTTGCATCTTTAACTTGTGGGCTGGCGTCCACTTTCCATCTTCCTGGAATCTGTTAAAGTCTTCAAAAACTGATGATCTCCCTGCTCTGCTCTTTTGCCTCTCCTTGCTCCCCACAGATTTATTTTCACTTGGGTAGTTTTACTGAGAGTGAAGAGGAAAGTGTTGAGTGTCTTTCTACCATCTTAAGCCTTTTAAATAAGCTCTTCCTTTGGCTTAATTATCTGAGGAGTGCAAGGGAAACAAGGTCTACTTTTTATAGAAGTGTCCTCATTCCTCTCGGGGTGGGGGAAAGCCCTGCTTTTCTACTTAGAATTAGGGGGAAAAAATGGGCTGGAAAGAGGCAAGTGGCCATAGGAGAGAAGAAGGATATCATGGTGAAATCCCACATAGGTTTATAAAACTCTTGTAAAATGAGTATTTCTGCTCCACCAGAGTCCTATGAATATGCTCCCAGAATAAAACTAAGGCATAACTGAACCTGTGAACATTCTATTTAGAGTATCAATCAAGACAGTAAAATTATACCCCATCAAAATAGACTGTTGCTCCTCACAATAGGTTGTATGATGACCCACGAGGAGATGTTGAGGTTTAGGAAGAAATATTTGGCTAAATTTCCCTAAGAACAGCAAGGCCAAGCAGCAGCTCCTAGCCTGCAGGGCCGCAAGAGTGCTGCTCAGAGGAAATGAAGCTCTGATCATTTTCCTTCTTTTTCCTGATACTATCAATGGTTCTTTAATCGAAGAGTCACATCATATTAAAGAGACATCTTTTTAGTGTCTCTGTTGATTTATTTCTGTTAAGTCAAGCTGTTTCAATAACTTGGGTTTAGTCAGCAGCCAAGAGGGGCCTCGCACACTCAGAGCAGCCTGCTGGAAGCCTTCCCATTCTTAGGCCACTTCCCTATATTCCACTCACCTCTTCAAGAGTGTAGGTGTTCTAGGTGAGCTGTGATTGTACCTGCCCCTCCCACCCGTCCCTCTTTCTCCACTTAGAAACACTTTGCACGTAGCAGGTGTGAGAACAATTTGTGGTAACTAGCTTCTCATGTTTATGTGCAATTTAGAGCACTAACAAGCCCCATGTTCTTCTTTTCTACTCTTGGCCCAAGCTAGAGAGAGGCCTGCTCTTCTGGTTTCAAGAATTTCCAGTTTGCCCTAAACCCCTGCAGTCTTTCCTGGAGCTCTCTGAGCCTCACGGTCTGCCATCAGCTAGCCTAGCATCCTCCTCAGGTCCTGACATATCTCCCTTTTGCTCCCCCTGGAGACACTGCTCTGGTCCTGCCTCCGGCTCCTCCGCACCTAGAGGGCATGGTGTCTCCCTCCATCCCCCTTGACATTATGTGTTCAGACTGGATCTCCCTTAAGGGCTCTTTCTCAGTTCCTCAGCTCTGGGTCCCACCCTGTCTCTCCCACATTATATCTGCCTTAATTCTCAGTGATTCCAACCTCCTCTCTCATCTTCACTGATGACGTTGCTTCCTCTGCCAAGGAAGAAAAGGAAGCAACAGACAGAATGCTTCCATGGCTGCTCCTCCATGGCCAAGCCTACCCTCCACCTTGCCTGCGGTCTCTGTGGAAGGATAGCTGCCCAACTTGGTCACTCCTAAGCCTGGAGCCCCTGCCCCACCACATCCCTCCAGGAGCCTTTGGGTGACACAGAGGCTGCCAGTTGGTGAAAGAGTTCTCTTCACTTACTCCTCCCTCCACTCCTTCCCCTCCTCCCTCTTCCTTCCTTCTCCATCCTCCAATCCCTCCTTTCCCTCCCACAGAACTCCATATATCCTGTTTGTTATCTCTTCTCTGCCTCCACTGTCTCTCCCACTCCAGGCGGTGTCCAGGTCCCACCAGGCCATTAAAACTTATCTTTCAAACCACCGACCAAGAGGACATTTGGGTAGAAAAGAAGGTCGTCTTCTTCCTGTGTACTCACATGATCTCTGCTCCGTATGTCTGTGTCTTAATCTCCTCTTCTTATGAGGACACCAAGCGTGTTGGGTTAGAGCCACCCTAGCTACCTCATTTTATCTTAATCTCCTCTGTAAAGATCTCATCCCAAATACAGTCTCATCCTGAGGTACTGGGGGGTTAGGACTTCAACCTATGGATTTTGGGAACACAACTCGTCTCATAACAGCACTCAACGCTCAACCTTCAGAAAGCACAGGACACTTTCATTACCACCTGCTCTTTCCAGTGCCTTCTTTGTTGGGTTCCTGGCTCCACTCTCCCACCTCCTCCGTCCAGGCTGCTCCCTCTTAGCGACCTTTGCTGGTATGGTCTCATCATCCTGACCCCAGCCTCAGGACCCCGGCTCATTCCAGGTGCAGATTGAAACTCCTAAATCTGCCCAAACCCTTCGGCACCCTCAAACTCAAGCCTGAGAGCTTCATTGAGGTCTTTGCCTGAACCTGTCACAAGTGATCCTATGTGCTGAGACCAGGTCCTAGGTCCCCCACAAACCTGCAACTCCTCAGCCTTCTCAGGTCAGTGTGTGGCACCTCTATCTTTGCAGTTATCAGGACAAGAGCTGCATCACACTTATGTCTCCTCCTTTCCTCACACGCCGCATGGCCCAACTCCCAGTGAGCCTCCACTCTCAGGATAGAACCAGACACCCATATCCCAGCCCCTCCAGTGTGGCCTGGTCACCTCAGATCTTCCTGCCCTTCACTAGGACCAGGCGATTCTTATAAATGTAGGTGAGAGTGCCCTGCTTTCCTCTAAACTTCCCACAGCCCCCAGTCTAGAAGTAAAAACCAAAGTCATGACATCCCTGTGAAGTCCACCTGACCATGACTTTCTGACCACAACTCCTGCTCCCTGTGCTCTCCCCACAGAGGCTCACACCTCACAGCCTTTGTGCTGGCCAGTCCCTGTCTCGGTCAGCTTGGGCTGCCTTAACAAAATCCCACAGGGTGGGCAGCTTAAACAATAGACATTTATTTCTTACAGTCCTGGAGGCTGGAAGTCTGAGACCAGGGTGCCAGCATAGTGGGGCTCTGGAGTGAGCCCTCTTCCTGGCCTGCAGATGGTCGCCTTCTTGTTGTGTCCTCACATGGCATAGTGAGTTCTGTGGAGTCTCTTGCTCTTCTTCTAAGGTACCAGTCCTATCACATCAAGGCTCCACCTCTAGACCTCACTTAACCTTAATCACTTAAAGGCTCCATCTCCAAATGCAGTCATATGGGGGCTTAAGACTTAAAGTTTGAATCTGTTGGGGTGGGGGTGGGGGGGCACAATGCAGTCCATAACAGTCTTTATGCAGAACATTCTCCCTTGAATACCTGCAAGGCAGCCCCTTCCCCTCGAACCAGGTCCTGCTGCTCTTTGAATTCCTCTGTAGAGTTGTTTGTTTTAGAACTACCTGCCTTCAGGAAGCTCGAAATCTCATGAGGTTGTTGATATCATAAAGTATTGAAATAGATACAGCTCCAAACCACAGCCCATAATTACTGAACATCTGATTACTGAGTCATTGGGCTGGCCCATTTGGGGCCTAGGTCTCTGTTTAGCTCGCCCCTGTTTCTGTGGTCAGTCAGAGGTAGGGTGGCTGCTGACTGACACAGGGTGGCTTTTTACCATGACACAGGAAGCCTCAGTTCTTCAGATGACCTCCTGGCATGCAGTGCATTGTTTCAACTTGGTAGGTATTCTTAGAGGTACAGTCACAGCAAGAGAGCAAGCCCCAGTACACACACCTTTGAAACCTCTTCCTATATTATGTTTGTTAATGCTCCATTGGCCAAAGAAAATCCTACAGCCAAGTCCATTGTATAAACTCCACCTTTTTGGGGGGCCATCTGAAAAGTTACATTACAAGGAAATGAATTCAAGGAGGAGAGAGGAAGGAAAAGTCCAGAGTATTGTAAATCACAGGATCTCAGACTCACTCTAGGGGTAGAGAAGACCTCTGAGTGGCAGTGGTGCTGGGATGAAAGCTGAACTATGAGAGTGGGGGTTTCTGTGTGCAGATTGGGCCGTGAGGAAGATCTTCAAGGCAGAGGAACCAGCATGTGCAAATGCCTTGAGGCATTCAGAAAGGTGATGCAGCCCAGGGTTGGGTGATGAGATGGGTAGGTAATTAGGGAATAAATTGCATAGGACCTTGAAGTCCAGCTTTCTCTTATCTTAACCTCTGTAGCACTGGAGGCTGGTGAGAAGCAGACTTGAGTTTTCATTACCTTTGTGCAATTATGGCTGAGTAGAGAATAGGAGTGTGTATGAGGGAGAGTAGTGAGATGTATATCAAGGTCATCCAGGTAGGAGGTGATAGCCTAGAACAGGGTGGTGGTGAGAAGGAAATAACTGGGGATGCAAAGGTGTACAGGAGGTCAAATCTAAAGCCTCTTTTAGATGTGTAATAATTTAAACAATTGCCACAAATTCTTTGCAGTTCCTTCCACCCAGCAGTGGGTTTTATGTCCCTCCCTTTGCATATGACAGGCCTGTGGCTTCTTTGACAAATAGAATATGGTATAGGGGATCATGTGTGACTTCTGATACTGGGTCATAGAAGGCCATGAAGCTTCTGCCTCTTTACTAGATATTTATGGGGCCTGAGCCCTTAGATAAGAAGCCAACTTCACCTGAGGCAACCATGTTAGGAGGAAGCCCAAGTTCCACAGAAAAGCCACATGCAGGGCTCCCAACCTGGCTGAGTCCACCTGTTGAGTTGCCTCATTACAGGCACTAGATGAGTGAGTAAAGAAGCCTTCGGTGTTGCTATCCTGCATTTGAGGCCCACTAGCTGGGATCTCAGACACCACAGAGAGGACAAGCCATCTTCTTGGGGCCCTGATCACATTCTTTGTTGTAGAATTCAAAGGACATAATAATGTGAATATTGTTTATAACACTGATTTTGGAGTTTGTTTTGCAGCAATTTATAACTAACTGAGACAAAGAGAAAGATAGGGGAGGTGTTGGGGTGACTCACAGAGAAAGAAAATGGTGCACATTTACTATCTTGTTTCTTGTCAGTTAAAATTATTTCCATGAAGCAGATGGAATATCAAGAATGAATGTAAGGACTTTGTATTAAATGGCAGACAATTCAAGCACTCACTGAAGCTGTGAACGGAGTAACTCGGTCTAGCTGGTGATGTGCGGGAATGACAGCCATGAGCAGATGTGGGCGAGACCATCCCAGAGGAATGGGGAGGTCTGAAGCCACTGACAGCTGTCCACGGAACACTGGGGTGGAACTCTAGTCTGCCTTGGAGAGTGTAATAATACTGGTTTCTAGATCATAAAGTGCTGAGCTCAGGATAGAGAAAAATATCCGTTATGTAAAACTATAGAACTTAATTATTTTTCTGGGATATTAATTCTGCGTTTGTCTTTCCAAATGAGTAAAGACAAATTCTAAAGAATATTCATTTGGTTTTAATAATTTCGCTCTTCAGAAATTCAGTTCTTAGTTTCTAAGGGAATGAAAGGTACATGCCTGAAAGGGCTTTTCTCTTGTTAAAATGTGTGATTAGAGGATTACCCAGAATGCTCTGTTTTACATTTTCCCTGTGGCTTTCATTACAGCTGTTCCTTCCTCAGCAGGTTCCATAATTATACAAATGTCTTAGCCTTTCAAGTGTTTCATTATTCATTTGTTACTCACCAGGAGCACCTAAGGCTTGTTCAGCTGCAGAGATGGCTTGCTCAATACACTGCCTGTGCATTAATTTTTGACTTTGGTGTTTTATGTTCCTTATGAAAGATGAAATGGAAGATAGCATTTTATGTTGTGATTCTCCTCCCTTGCACACCTAACGCTTACCCTTTGTTGTCTGTACGTGTGAGCCCATAGACTGTTCAACCCTTGATTTCCTAGTAGAACTTGCTTGTGAATTACAGTTACCATCATTAAACACAATCTTGCTTACTTGAAATATTTCATTTACTGTCATTGTTTCATTTAGGTGACAACCTCTTTCTCACCCTCTAGGTCTCATGGTATTATCTACTTCTGCTTAGCCATTCTGTGATAAAAGGTTCAGCAAAACCATTTCAGAATCTCAATTTCCAATTATTAATGTTGCTTATATATATATATATATCTTTTAAAAATGTTATACAGTACTTCTGGCTCTCTTTCTCTCTCTTTCTATATATAATATATAATAAATAATATATATGATATATATGACATATATCATATATAAACATAGATATTATTCATATATATATATGAATAATTCAGCGATGAGAGAGAGAAATGGAGAAAAATGCCAAACTCTGGAACTACAACAAGCAGCAATATCTTTTGAATGGTTAATGAATCATTTGGCCATTTAATTATCATTTAGGAGAGTTCAGAAATTCAAATACCTACAAAGGTAAGCAAATAGTATAAATGTGGGGGTGGTGTGGAGTGTGTAACAATATGAACAAAGTGTAACACATGTATATTTGCACCCTATTTTATTAAAGTAACCTTTTATTTAGAGAAAATTGTACATTCACACAAAGTTATAAAAAAAAATACAATGAGATCCTGAGTATCCTTTACCCAGTGCCTCCCAATGGTGACGTTTTACAAAACTGGGACATCACAATCAGGACATCGACATCCACACAATCAAGACACGGAGCATTTCTATCACCATTCCTAACCTTGGATGCTCACTCAACTTCACTAGTCTGTTCTCCATCTCTATAATTTTGTCTTTTCAGAAATGATATACAAATTGAAGCATGTAGTATGTAACATTTTGGGATTGGCTTTTTTTCACTCAGTAGAACTCCCTTGTAATTTGTTGTACACATCAACAGTCGGTTCTTCAGACTGCTGAGTAGTAGTCCATGGTATGGAGACAACAGAGTTTGTGTGCCACTCACCCACTGAAGAACATTTGAATTGTTTCTAGTCTTGGACTATTATGAATAAAGCTGCTCTGAAGATTTGCATATAGGTTTTATGTGAACATAAATCTTTAATTCTCTAGGATAAGGACAGAAGAGTTTACTTGCTTGGTTGTAAAGTAATTCCATGTTTAGGTTTGTAAGTGTAAAATACACACCAGAATTTGAAGTCTTCTTATGAAAAAATAATATAAAAATGTTCATTAAAATTTTCTGTGTCAATTACACATTAGAATAATATTTTGGATATATTGGGTTAAATAAAATATAGTCTTGAAACTAAGTTGATCTGTTTCTTCTTAGTTTCATAATGGAGCAACCAAAAATTTTTAAATTACATATGTAGCTTGTGTTCCATTTTCATTGGACAGTGCTGTCAAGGTAGGCACACAGCTCCTCCTCTCTCTTCACTCTGCTCAGAGGCCCCCTGCAAAAAGAGGCACCCTTTATAACCAGACCTGTTTGTCTTAGTTTATCTTACTTTATTTTTGTTTATTGCCTTACCTTACCTGACTTCCTGTTTGTTTTGTTTTATTCCTCCAACTTAAATGACAGCATGGCGAAGGTGAAACTTCACATTCATAGCACTGTAAACAATGTGTGACTCGTTAGTAGATGCTCAATAAATGTTTGTTGAATGAGTATATTCTTGCATCAGTACAGCTCTATAAGAGAAAGTTGCAGTTGAGTTGATGATCCAATGCTATATTTTGTAAACAATTATTTAAACAGATATTAATTATAGAATTTGAAATTATTATTTTTTTAACTCTCAGACAGCCTCACAGGATGGTTTATAGACTGGGTGCAGGCCCACATGATTAACAAACAATCTACCTGCATCTCTTTCCATTTTAATGATCATTTTACTTCTTTGGTTCTTTGTGTTTTGTGGATAAAAGCAACCTGATCCAGTCATGTATGGAAAAATATTTTAAAACTATGTTTTTAAAACCAATAACTGACAGTGGAGAGCTTGATGAGGACTTGGAATGGCTACCATTGATCTTTTCTCTGCACTTCACTGTC